>JBCEWC010012337.1:0-15935 GCA_038996855.1 Solanum aculeatissimum
AAAAATAGTTAATTAGTGAAAAATTAAAAAAATTATGAATTCTAATTTTTCATATTAAATTCAATTAAAAAATAAAAAAACTTAAAAATTTAATCGGGGTGGATTTATGTGGAGCGAGGTGGGGCGGGTTGAAAATGAAAAAAGTCACCATGCGAGGCGGGACGAGGCGGTTTAAAAAAATTACGGGTTAAGCTTAACCCGCCCCGCACCCATCCCATTGCCATCCCTAATCCCACATTAAGTGAGGTGTGAAGAGAGTGAGCGTACACAGATTTTATAGGTCCTTTGATGAGATACAAAAATTAAAATTTATTTTTTGAAATAAATTTTGAAAATACAGAAGTAAAAAGGTTACAAAAAGATAAAAAAAAAAAGTGCTAATAGCAAAAATAGTAAATTTCCTAAATTACCCAACACATCAAAAGATGAGACAGCCTTTTGTCCCAATTTGGTGAAAAGCTGTTTAAAGTAAATTTATTTGTCTCAAATTATCTGTTTGTAGTTTTTAAAAATAAATATCTTCAATTATTTATGGTTTTAGAAAGAGGAATTTTTATATATAGTTATTCAAAAGTATCTTAATTATACTTCATAGATCATATGTATAGTTTGAATAATTACATTTTGTAACTATAGTTATAACAATGTTTGTATAATTCACGCAACATTTGTATATGTCTGTATAATTCACTATACAATTCACAATTTTTGTATATTTCATTGTAGGATTCGTGCACAATGTTTATATAATTTATTATACAATTCACAGTGTTTGTATATTGTGCTATACAATTTGATTTGCGCACAACTTTTGTATAATTGTGCACAACGATAGTATAAATTGCGCGAATCATACAAAATTCAAATTGTAATTACAACTAAATGTTTGCCGGGAGTTGTAATTAATTCAAACTATAACTATGTTAGCTAATTAACTAGTATATGTTTGCTTATCTGCGTAATTTTTCCTTTTAGAAATTTAAAATAAAATTAATAACTCATTCATTTACTTATATTTACTTGTTGTTCTAAAAATAGATTATTCATTTTTACTTATTTAGTTTTGAAAATAGAGAGAGAATTTATCATTTTATATCTATTTTATCCTTATTAAGTGCTATTCATTTCTCAAAATTTAGATGACTTATAATTAATAATAAAGGTGATATAATAAGATTATCCTTCTACTTATTATTTCTTAAGAAATGTGTCAAGTCAAATATGCACAAGTAAAAATGGACAGTTGGAGTACTTTTTTCCATTTTATCTATAGATATCTCAAAATTGACAGAGAAAATAATTGTTCTTGAAGAATATTACAAATACCTAAACTATGAGGAGATGACATATGAATAATAGATATTCATCGAAGAGTGAATATATCTTAAGATATAACTAAGAGAAAAATAATTACTATCTTTTAAAAGATGTGTAAAAGAGAAACAAGATGGATAATTTGAAACAGGAAGTGGTCACTTGTACGAGTCCATCATGAGTTAAGGGATCAAGTCTTTGATTGAGAACTATAAAAAATAGAAAGCAAATAGCAGTGAAATAGAAAGTAAAGAACACAAATGTACGTTTACGTGAAAACCTCCTTATTCAAGGGTGAAAAAAATCAAGACCTATCTCGCGGGATTTCACCAATAACTTCACTATGATCAACAAGCCAAGTTTCATATTACAAACTCTAGCAACCTAGGAATTAAACCCTTAATCCCTTCTTCCCCTTGTAACATCTCCATTACAAGACACAAAACAATAACTTCATTGCCTTCTATACCAACTAAGTTTACCTGATATAGACTTCAAACAACATTCGTGATTAACTCTAGCCACAATTAAGCAATAACTCTATTATCCAGTACATCAACTAACTCTAGCTGACATATACTATGACGGCCAACTCTAGCTACCTCTAGCCAATAACTCAAATCTGAAAAGAGAAGAGAAGAAACAATCTACTACCCTTTATAACATAGGAATAGATTTACAATACAAGAGCATAAGATACTAAACTTAACAAACAACTCAAGACTGTTATAAATCCCTCGATCAGGTCCATTGTTGCTTATGGGAATAGTCCATTCTTGAGATAGTGGCTTTCGCGTTTGATATTCATGATTTGCAAAAACTTAATGTTTTTTAATTTGTCAACAAGTTCCCTTCATATGAGAGACAAAAAATTTAGAAGCAATATCATTGGTCGAGGACACTTACCATTGCAACGCCTCTGCTGCTGTGTCCACCAACTCTGTAGAAAGTGTAGCTTTACAACTATACGAAGTTGACTAATTTGCAGGTCGAAACTTAATTAGATCCCTTTACTCTATAGTTTGTTAATTAATCAAGACCCAAAATACAACAAAAAAATAACTACTATTGTACTTTCCACTCCTCATTATCAATATTTTTTTTATAATTTTTCATATGGAGTTAGGTATTCACATTGAAATTTGTCTGATTAGTATAGCCTATTTCTAATACTTAATGTCTTGGTCAAACCAAGCCTCTCTAATTTCAAAAGCTTTCTCCAATTCAATTCTATCATTATGAGTAGGAATTCGATCATCTTTTTTAGATTTAAATCTCCAAATTAGAAATTTCAACTAAAAAAAATAACATTATTTATCCATTGCATCTCATTCTTTGAAAAAAAATAAGGGAAAGGAAAAGTGCATAGGATATCATTTTCTTGGGTCAATGGTCAACCTCAATTGATTACCCTTGTGCTACAAGTCCTTTTTTCTTTTCAATCTAAAGTTAAAGCTAATTAAACACAAAAAGAAGAACAATTTCACAGTCATCACCAAACAAGTCCTTTGCTTCTGGGGTACGCTAAAATATCTTTAACTTTCAAATTAAAATCATATTTTTTTCCATTTGCTCATCTTTAAGGGATTGTAATGAGCTAATAAAGCAATAATTAAGGAGATTAACGAAATATAAATTTATAATATCACTATAATCTAATAGTAAAGAAATTGTCAGTGGAAAGAAAAGTTGAAAATTTATGTTTTCTTTTTAAATGTCTTTGGTCATATTATATAATTGTATCAATATTTTATATTTTGCTTAAGATGGAGCAACTTAATTACAAAGAGAAATAATTAGTTAAGCTGGCCATAATTGCTTACTATTAGACAAGTTTGACCATTTTGTGTTGAATGTTTGCAAAAGAGACAACATAATACATATTAACTATATAGCTTCTTTTTTCTAACTTCTCACCTTTTATTTTTTTACTATATTTAATTCAAAAATATCTCTATCATTATATTTTAAATTTAAATATATCCTTTAATTAGCAAAAAGAATTTAAAAATCCTTGTTTGCAAAATCACCAATAAAATATGAAGAAACATAATTTTATTCATAAATAATGTGGGTACAAATCTGTTTCTCCCTTGATTCTTCTCTCATGAGATTATTTCATGATTCGAGGGTTGTTAGTGGCGTATTTCTCGAATATAGGGTGGTTTTGACCTTTTTGAGCCATATTTTGATTGAATATCCCAGAATTTATGGGATATTTGAGATATCTTTTGAGAGAATATAATATGATTTATATTGCATAACTACAGTTTAGGATAGAGTAGCCTCCGAAAAACTCCAACTGTGGGGATGGTTCTGCCCCTTTCCCTAGGAAATTGCTCTGATTGACCGAGATCTTGTTCTTTCAAGAGTGATATGACACCATGCTAATCGGACGGGAAGTAAGGCTTACGTAGGGTGCCTAGTCGGAAAAGCCATAGAGTCCTATAAAATTTTAATGTCTACAATCTCATTCTTATTTTGTAGTTGTTTCAAAATAAGGAAAAATGAAACAATCTTTTATAATACATATGATCATGGATGATAAATCTATACTGTATAATATGTTTTATGAACGTAATTAATTGTATCAACTAATGAAACAAAAACAAAAATAAAAATCCAAAATCATTTTCTTTTTGGTAGTTCTCAAAAATTCTCAGTCTACAAAAAGAAACTACAATATATTATTGGGAAGATATTTTTGTATACCAAAATATAAAATATAATTCAAAATTTATGATGAAACGCTAGATCTATCTGAAATTGAAAGAGAGTATAGGTAAATGTATGCATACTAGCTTATATTTTTTTTAAGGTAAAGAGACTTTTTTGATAGATTTAATTTCCAAATCCAACAGTCACATAAAAATATTTTTGTTATTTATTTGTTTGTCTCATTTTTAATTGATATAAAATTTTAAAAAGTGAAAAGATTTTTGCGTTTTATAGTCTTAAATTAAATATTATTTAAATATACGATATGAAAAAATTTCAAATAAAGGATCACAAGCAAATTGAAACAATGGAACTAGACGAGAAAATAGATCAACATAAAGGATGTGTTTAGGATGGAGGAAAATATTTTTAATTTTTTTTATGTTTTGTTGATCAAAATGTTTAAAATATATTTTCTTTTAAAAAATAAGTTCCTTAAATTTATAGTGGATACAAAAATATTAAATGATTTCTTCCTATCTTTACCTGATATATATTGTTGTTGGAAAGGTGGTTGGTATCTTGTTAAATTAGTCGAAGTGTGCAAAACTTGTTGCTGAACATGATCATTAAAAGAAAAAAAGTTCCTCAAAAGATGAAAAAAATGATTGTCCTAATGAAAGTAATAATTTTTTTTTAATATACAAGTGACATTTCAAGTTTATTGTCTCTTTCTCATCCATCCTATTCCCCCAACTCCAGTCTACGACCATCCCATCACCCAACACCTCCAAACTTTCACTCTCCATCCCATCCGTTTACAAGATAAAATATAGTACTCTAAGGAGTAGTTTGATATGAGGTATAAGTGAGGAATCTTATTAGATCAGTTGGTTGACTACCTAAACTCTTACAATATTGGTGAGTGTTCCATTCCTCATATTGTAATCCCCTCCTCATTATTCCCTTGGCCTTCCCCTACCCTCAATCTTTTTAAAAGATATGAGGTATAAGTAATGATAATTCCAGAAAAAAATATAGGATTATTTATTCTGCATTTGGTTGGAGGTATTGGATAGTCATAAGATTATATATCCCCCTATTTATACCTTAAGGATCGTTTTATGTGATAGATAAGAGAATTTAATACCGGGATAATTTTTAAGTACCCTTTAATCCCTTGTTTGGTTGTGTAGATTGTGATAACTTATCCCAGGATTAACAATTAGTATTGAGATAAGTTATGCCTCCACGAGGGTGAAATAGTAATTCTAAGATAACTTATCCCGAGATAAAATATGTAAAATAACAAAAATACCCTCCTTAAACTCTCTTTTGTACATCATTTTTACATTCATGTATATTAACATAATTTTTAACAACATTTATAACAACGTCCAACGATCTTAATTAATCATTGTTTTTATGATAATATGTTTTCCTATTTAAAAAATACATTTTATGAATATAATTTTCATTTATGAATATGTTATAAATTAAATTTATTTGTCTAATACTTATGTTTATTTATATTTTGACTTCTCTTAAAATGTTCATTGCACTACTAAATTATACATTTTTAATTAAATAGTTTATTACTCACTTAAAAATTATACTTTATATATCTATTAAAATGTAGATAATTTTTAATAATGATTTTTTTACTTTAATAATCTTAAAATGCAAGTTTTATTTTTAAGCTAAATAAGCTAAATTTTTTATTTTTGATCTAAATAAGATGATTGTTTTAGCTTTAAAGTTAAATAAAATTTTAAAGTTAAATTAGACGAAAAATTTATTTTTAAGTTGAATAAAACGAAAGTTTAATTATAAAACACATGACACAGTCATGAAAATGCATACACAAAAATATTTAAGTTAAATAAAGTGAAATTTTTATTTTTAAAAATGAATAACTAAAATTTGCAAAGAAAATGTGAAAAAAAAGATTAAATAAGATGAAGGATATTTTTGTAAACAAACATTACTAATCTCATCATAACTCGTGTCCAACCCAAACGACCCTTAGTAATGAAATAAATTATTCCATATACATGATGAGATATCTTACCCCAAGATAACTTATTCTGAGATATTTTATCCACGATAACTTACTCCCAATCAATATAATATTTACCTATCAAATACTAAAATAAATAAATAAATAATACATTTACTTTTCAAAATTTTTTTTTTTAACCAAACACATCCAAAAACCCAAAACCCCTCTCTTCTTCCTTTCTTCTTCTGCTTCCTCTCCGTCCCGTTCTGAGTTAGCCGACAAATTTCACGCTCAACAATATATACATATCATTTTCACCATTAATTTATTCTCTTTCTCTATATAATAATGTATGTCAGATGCTTTCCCATAAAAATTATTACTACCAATTAGAAAATTCAAAAAATAATACAAAAAGCTTCCGAGCCGTTACCGTACACCTATTATCTTTCCCAGATATCACTCAAGCATTCACATTTGAGGGATTTCTGTTGATTTTGCTGAATTTTTAGCTTCAATTCCAACTGAACTGTGTATATTTATGTACAGTGTAAGTGTACAAGGTTAAAATTGGGGGTTTGATTGCACATGGGGAACTGTTGTAGATCTCCGGCAGCTGTAGCTAGAGAAGATGTGAAGTCGTCGAATTACTCCGGTAATGATTACGGGAGGAAAGACAGGTCCGGCAACAAGCAGAAGCAGATCAATGTGTTAACTGAGAAGAAAAAGGAGAATGTTGAGGAGAAGTATATAATTGATAGAGAGTTAGGAAGGGGAGAATTTGGAGTGACTTACCTTTGTATAGATCGTAGCAATAGGGATTTATTAGCTTGCAAGTCGATTTCGAAAAGGAAGTTGAGGACAGCTGTGGATGTGGAGGATGTACGGAGAGAAGTGGCGATTATGAAGCATTTGCCTCGTGATTCGAGTATTGTGACTTTGAAGGAGGCGTGTGAGGATGACAATGCGGTGCATTTGGTTATGGAGTTATGTGAGGGTGGAGAGCTGTTTGATAGGATCGTGGCTCGGGGGCATTATACAGAACGAGCTGCTGTTGCTGTTACGAGGACAATTATGGAGGTGGTGCAGCTGTGCCACAAGCATGGGGTGATCCATAGAGACTTGAAGCCTGAGAACTTCTTATATGCAAATAAGAAGGAGAATTCACCTTTGAAAGCTATTGATTTTGGCTTGTCAATTTTCTTCAAGCCAGGTGAGTAGGATATTTCAATTGGTGTGAAATTACGATTTTTTTTGTTTGAATTGTCATACTTGTTGGTAACTGAGTGAAGCTTTTGTTATAGGTTTTTTTTTTTCTGATGTTATGTCAACTAATATGACCTAGAAAGTGTTACTGATCTGATCTGTGGTGAGAAGAAGAACTCTCAGGATTCAATTCCTTGTTGATACTTTCTCTGGGAAGTTGCTTTTTGAAAAGTGAGGATAGAAGAGAGAATCCATTATTTTAAGCAATGACACAGTATCATGAAAATGGAAAAGGATTGTTTGCTAATTTGACCAAAATGTTATTGCACCAGGATTCTTGCAGCTAACATTTTTGGCTGCATGAGTCAGGAGCTCTGGCGTATGATGGTCACACTTGGTGTCTTCTTTGTCTGTAATGAATGATGTGCTAACTCAGAGACTCATGGTTAATTGAATAGGTTAAGAAACTGAAATCCTAGCAAAGAATTGGTATAATTTTGCATTGGAATGATAATGAGGTTGTCTATTGAGTATTGATGCTATGTGCTAAAGTGCAAATGAGTTCAGCTATTTGTGCTGGGGAAATGTGCGTATTTTTTTGTAAGCATAATAGTTTTATGTGACTTTGGTCCTTCTTAATATATTGACATCACCATGAAGGTTCACTCTTCAGAGCCTAGTGTAACCAGAAACCATCCTAACAAATTTGTAAAAAGAAAATCTGTATAATCTTGTATTCTGTCAGTCCCGTTTTATTTGTTTATTTTATTTTTGGTAGGGCTTCTGTCCCATTTTATGTGATACACTTTCCTTTTTAGTCAGTTAAAAAATGAATGGCGCCTTTCTCTTTTTGGGAACTACATAATCTTAGCAATCCATGACTTGTTGGGACCTTCACCCCCACTCATATAAAAAGAAAAGACATGTAGAACTCTCACCACCGCTAATTCAAAAGGATACTTTTGTAGTTTTCTCACCTTACGTATATTTGGTTAAGTCTTTCTAGTTTCTTAAGCTTCATGCCCAATCAAGCATCTCGGTAGGTAGACCACCCATGGATCTTAAAGAACCTAAAGGGGCATGAGTCATATATTCCATGTCTTTTCCTGTCATAAATTCAGATGGCAGGAGTAGTGGTTTAATGTCTATTAATCAGTTGATGTTGTGAACAAAATCCTTCTCCATTTACACTCTGATGAGAACAAGCTACCAGTGAAAAATTTAGCAGGGGAAAAAAATGCTAAAGTAATGTCTGCATAATGGGAATCTAAGGACGAATGAAGGTATAGTATGCTTTGTTGGAATGTGATACTTTTAGCAATCAAATGAAGGATAGTTGCTCAGAATTGATTATCACGAAGATAGAGGGTTGTGCTCCTTTAATTTAAGAGGGTTGTGCTCCTTTAATTTAAATGAGGCCTTTTAGAGGCTTGAATTGTAGCACGTTATAAGATTTGGGGTTGCAGTGGAATGAAACACTGGGCTTGCAGGGACACTTCATATTGTGCAATATAATTTGAAGCTCTGTGATTTCTCTTATTCAATTTGTGTTGATAGAGTTGTGTTAATTGCAAAAAAGCTTCGAAAATATTTACATAGAAAATTTCTTAATCTCCAACTTGTGAGAAATGCTTGACATTAGCTATGTCAAAGAACTGTGTACACTCAATGTACCTTGTTTAATTGATTGCCTGCTTGATGCAAAGGACATGCAGATGAAACATTGGGCTTGCAGGGGCACTTCATATTGTGCATTATAATTTGAAGCTCTGTGATTTCTCTTATTCAATTTGTGTTAGTTGCCAAAAAAGCTTAGCAAATACTTCGCTAGAAAGTTTCTTAATCTCCAACTTGTGAGAAATTCTTGACTGTCTGCTTGATGCAAGAGAAATACAGATGAATCAAAGTCTTGCCAACTTCGGTAGAAAGTTTCTTAATCTCCAACTTGTGAGAAATGCTTGATATAAGCTATATCAAAGAATCGTGTACACTCAATGTACCTTGTTTAATTGATTGTCTGCTTGATGCGAGGGACATACAGATGAATCAAAGTCTTGCCAACTTGCAGCTATTAATTCCTTTTCAATAAGAAATGAGCCTTGGGCCTAAGTCAGCTTCAAAGGCAAAGTCAATTGGTGAGGAGTACGCAAGACCATATGAGGAGACAACAACCTATTTCCTGCACCAATGTGGAACACTTAACACTCCTCTGCACTCCTGAGACTCTAAATCTAGAGTGTGGACAACATAACATGAAGCCCAACTTTGGGTATACTAAGTATAGGAATAGGTCTAGCTCTGATACCATGATAAGTAATGGACCTTGGCCTAACTCAGTCCCGTAAGCTAGCTCAAGAGGTGAGGATGGACTAAAACCATATAACTAGACAAAAACTCATTTAGTGCATCAATATGGGACACTTACCACTTTCTAGCAACTTATAGTTTTACTGGCTATTTAATTTTTGTACCATCATATATGATAATGTGGGAAGCTTATACTGCCTAGTGCCTCCAGAAGTCATTATAAAAGCCTAAACTACTGTGTCTTTAAACAAATTATTGTAAACATACTATTGTCTAGGAGCATGATTGGGGACCTTTTGTTTTATATTAAAAAAAAATAAAAATGATTGGGAGACTTGTTTGCTTCGGTTTTACTCCTGGAAGCTCTGAATAATGCAAAGAAGTTGTTGACGCGTATGACTATCTTTAATATATGGTTGTATCACTGATTTAAGTAGTGATCATGTTAGTGCAATCACCCCGTAATTGAGAGAATCAAAATTTACTAAAATAGTTTCATTAGCTCCTGAGGTGGTCGAAACAGTCTCTCTACCTTCCCGAGGTAGTGGTAAGGTCTACTTACACTCTATCTTCCCCAGATCCCACTTAGTGGGATTTCACTGGTTTTTTGTTGTTGTATACCTTCGCACCTTCATTTGAATTTTTTTGACATTCTTCTGATGCTTTGGTTATTCTGGAGAATCCTTGCCCAATGCATTAAACGGCAATTATCTGTGATGGGGCAAACCATAAAGACCTTGAAAATTTGTTAGGTTCTAAGACTTTAAAGTGTACAAACAAATATTCAAAATATCAGTTTGCATGCCAATTTTGGCTGCAAACTAGTGATAATTACTTGGATGTCATAATAAGGGTACAACGTATATTGGAAGTACTTTAGGGTCTAAGGAGAGCCCTAGGGCCAAGTCAAGTTAGAACTACACGACAAATTAGATTTTCAAACGAGCGTGTATAAGGCCTAATTTCAAGCAAATCACTACTCCCAGTATATCAAGTTATGCTTGGGGCAGTATATCAAAAAGCTCTTTGCATTTAGTTTCCAACATCGCAAACCGTGCATTAGTTGGGCATTCCTACACAAATTTATGACAACTATATTACAATGTGTTCATCAAGGTTCAAACTGCACAACACGAAACACCAGCAATTGGACCTATATTAATGCAGTTTTAGGCAACATCATTCTAGTGAAATTTTGAGTTAGGGTTTGGAGCTAAAGTTGGAGATTTAGCTTGAAACATTTTCCCAAGCTCAATCTCAGGAACTCTGGTAGACGAAGTCCCCAGCTCAATCTCCACTTTAGCTCCAAACCCCAACTAAAAATTTCTACAAAAGATGATGTTGCCCGAAACTGCAATTATATAGGCCTAGTTGCTTGCATGAGTTATACCTCACGCTGTGCAGTTTGTACCTTAATGGATACATTCCAATAAAATGGCCATAACTTTTTGTAGGAATGTCCCAATGAAGAATGGTTTGCGGTGTTGCAAACTTGACTCAAAGAGGTTTATGTTGATATATTATCTAGAGCCGAACTCATTATATATTGGAAGTAGTGATAGTTTGAAGTCAGGCCTTGTCTGTGTTCATGTGAAATTTTAGTGCGTTGTGTAGTTTCCAGCTTGACTTGGCTTTGTGGCTCTCTTTAGAACCTAAATTACTTCCAATATACAATACTTATTATCATGTCCAAGTAGTATTGTACTAGTCTGTAGACTCATTTGACACACAAAACGATATTTTAGATATTGTTAGCTCACTTCAAAGTCTTCGTGGGCGTTTAGACGTAAAAATTGTGAAATTTTTTAAAAAGTAATATTGTTTTCAAGTTGAAAATTATATTTGTACGTGAAAGCAAATTGCAGTTTTTTTGAATTGTGAAAACAAATTCTTGGAGTTTTTCGAATTCTAGAGTTCAAGTTGAATTCTGGAAAATTGTAACAATTTTATGTCCAAACATTTCCCCAGAATAGATTCCAGAAGAAAGTGAAAACTATCCATGGCCAAACGGACGCTTTGAACCTAAGTTTTTTTTTTTTATGAAGAAGAACCTAAGAAAATTTGAAGGGTCGCTACACAAACATTTGCAATAATTAATAAGGGAAAGATGTTATTGTTCTTTATCCTCGTCTTGTTCTGTTCTCTGATTATGGATGAACCACTGCAAATAAATGACCAATAGGGTGTCATCGAACAACTGTTAATGACATGATTTGCCATATAATGAGCCCTGTGCTTGCACAATTGGTGTTGCATGAATTCCATATTGTGTTTCCTATGCATCATAGACACCTATACATGGGATACGTGCAAGTACTGATGAAGAAATTACTTTGTGTGTGTGGGGTGGGTGAGTTTGGGGGTGGGAAGGATAGGATTGCAGACAAGATTCCAGCTTGCAAATAGTAACATAATCATTTTGGAAGATAGTAGTTTGTTGCGTGTCTTAAGTAAGTAGTTTCTAAAAGATTCCAGTTTCTTTTTTTAGCTTTGTTTATCTTTATGATATTCTCTTATTTTACATTTTGTTTTCTTAATATTTGGGTAGCAAGGGTCTAGATTATTAACTAAATTTTAGGATGAAGTTTTTTTCTCCCCCTCAAAATACAGAAGGTTTGCCTTAGTAATGGACATCTTTCCTATTAGTTCGATGTGTGGCTTAGGCCTTCATATTTCTTGAAGGAATTTAGTGTCTCCTTGTGTAAAACATCCTTTGACATACTTTCTTAGGGCCCACTCGGACATGAATGTTTTTCCTTTTTTTCCAAAAGTTATTTTCAAAACAAGATTTGGTTACACATTAGAGTGAACTTTTTCTAGTGAAATGCATGTCCAAACACAGCTTCAATCTCCAAATATCATTTTTCAATTTGAACTTCAAATACTACTTTGTTTTTTCAAATTACTCAACTGATGTTCAAAAGCCTACTTACTTTCCTCCTAAAGCTAATCTAACTTTGATATTAGGTCGATATTAAGTTGCTTCTCTTTCTCTATTGATTAAAATGACTGGTGTGGTTGCACCCATTGTTTGGTTCCATAGTCGAGTTGTTTTTTCTATCGAAACTATGAATATTGTAGGCATTTTTCATCTAAAATTTCTGTAAAGTTATTTCTATGACACACGAATCATGTTTAATCTTGAAAGTTCTGTTGTTTTTAGGTGAGAAATTTTCTGAAATAGTAGGAAGCCCTTATTATATGGCTCCAGAGGTGCTTAAGCGGAACTATGGACCAGAAATAGATATTTGGAGTGCAGGAGTCATTTTATATATTTTGTTATGCGGGGTTCCGCCATTTTGGGCTGGTAAATTCACTTCCTATAACTATTCATTTCATCTATATGTTCTTACTTACCTTCTCTCCCATTTAATTTAAGGCACTCCTTTGTTGCAGAATCTGAACAAGGAGTTGCACAGGCTATCTTACGAGGGGCAATAGATTTCAAGCGAGAGCCGTGGCCAAGTATTTCAGACAGTGCTAAGAATCTTGTACGTCAAATGCTGGAGCCAGATCCAAAGCTACGACTGACTGCAAAACAAGTACTTGGTAAGTTGGGGTTTACACGTTCTGTTATGCTCAAAGTGCTTGTTATGATCTTTTAGAAAACTCTTGCCTCAACACAGGACAGCCTTCTATTCATGCTCTGAACTGTTTAGACAACATGCATGCACTTTAAATATTATCTGGGTACCTCCATATCGAAGCTTGAAGGTGATTTTCTTGTATCTTCTGTAATGAACATTCTATCTTGTAGAACATCCTTGGCTTCAAAATGCTAAGAAGGCTCCAAATGTTCCTCTTGGAGATATGGTCAAGTCAAGACTTAAGCAGTTTGCGCTGATGAATAGGTTCAAGAGGAAAGCTCTGAGGGTTAGTTTAATATGCATACAATATTTTTGAACTAAACATTTGTGCCTGTAGGAACACTAAAAGGTGCACTATCGAGTACAGGTCATTGCTGATTTCTTGTCCAATGAAGAAGTTGAAGACCTCAAAGAAATGTTTAGCAAGATAGATACTGATAATGATGGTATAGTTTCTGTCGAAGAACTAAAAGCTGGACTTCAAAAAGTCAATTCGCAGCTGTCTGATTCTGAAATCATGATGCTTATTGAAGCTGTGAGTACACCTGCCTGTTCTTTGATGAAAAACCATTTGAGTTTAAATGCCCCAGCTTTTTCCTAGATTAACAAAATACATGAGCTTGCATATGGTGTTCATAGGCAGATAATATCTGCAATCTTTTATCATCTCACATGTGAATGTTATAAACCCTCCATAATGTGTATGCTGCCTCTTGAACTAGAATATTTGTTTTTGACTTTAATCTGTTTGCCAACCTTTTTCTAGGATAAAGAAGTGGAAAGGAATTAATCTTGGGGAATGGATAGTATTGTCTTATCTACAGTTTGGGAGTTTATCTTGTAAATGAACAAGAGTTGACTTAATTCGCTAGAGTTATGGATGAATCTCTGTTCTGTCTCTGGGTTAGTTGATTTCCCCACATGGAGTTCCAAATTGGCATTGCTTGAATATAAAGATCGACAAAATAGATTTTACTTTGATGTATGCTTCAGTGGTTTAATCTTAAGCTCATTTAGATGTTACTTTTCTGTGTGAGGTTTTAGTATTTATTAACTGGTGCAGATAATTACGCTGTCCTCTTATAGTTCATTGCTGGCGTTATAATTGAAATGCAGTTAAATGTGGACATACTACATATAAAACAAGTTTTGCCTTATCCTTTATCCCTTTGATAGAATAAGTGAAAAGAAACAATGGAGAATGGAAAGCAAACTGATAAAAGAAAATTAAGCGGCAACGCCACAGATATTAATAAGGTAGGTTCATTTCTAACAGATAGACACTAACGGGAAAGGGACTCTGGACTATGGGGAATTTCTTGCCATTTCACTCCATCTTCAAAGGGTGGCGAATGATGAACATCTGCACAGAGCTTTCTCCTTCTTTGACAAGGATGGCAATGGTTATATCGAACCAGATGAGCTGCGGGATGCATTGATGGAGGATGGATCAGATAACTGTACCACTCTTGCTAATGACATTTTCCAGGAAGTTGATACAGACAAGGTAAACAGACCAGCACACAAATCCTCTACAACTAAACATGTATACAGAGTAGGCATAATTTCTTTTTTATCTTCACATTTTTGCAGGATGGGCGCATCAGCTATGATGAATTTGCAGCCATGATGAAAACTGGGACAGATTGGAGAAAGGCTTCTCGACATTACTCAAGAGGGAGATTTAATAGTCTGAGTGTGAAACTAATGAAGGACGGGTCACTTAACTTGGGGAATGAGTGAAGTTCAAGAGAGGCCGGAGTAAGTCCTGTATCCAATATGCATTATATCATATACTTCAATATCTCGTTCTTGTTTGTGGGGTTTGGTTTAAGATTGTTGGCCTGCCAAGATCAAGAAGAGGTGACTTCATCTAGTTAACCTCTTCAAAGTTAGTTTGAGTAAACCAAAATAGGTTATCGTTGCTGGTAACACACAATGTATGATTCTTCCCCTCTTCTCTGGACAATTGTTCGTGTTAAAAAAAACCGAAAACTTGGCAGTAGAGCATAGTCTTTTGTAAAAGAAATACCGTATTGTAGTTTATGTGCCCAAAAAAACTAGTACTTGGTGTATGGACAGTTAGGCAGGTTTAATTCCCAGTCTCTCAATTGAAGCAGATCTGCTTCAATATTATTTGTTAGTTACCACTTTTAGTAGTAATGTCCAAAGGGGCCTTTGATGCATGGTTAGTTGTCGAAATAATTTTTAAGGGGCTAGGTTTAATTCTTTATGAAAGAAATGTAAAAAAAGAATAAAAGTAAAACAAAAAGGCATATGGTGAGCTAAGATAAATTAAATCATTTATTATAAATGAGAGTGATGGATATCCTGTGAGATTAATTGAGATATATATAAAATGATTGTAGCAACAAAAAAATATATAAATGTCGAGTATTGTTGTTCAAATTCGAAGACCTTTATCTAGTGGAAGCACATGCTTTTATTGCTCATATCTTTATCAAATAAAAATTGTCTTCTTTTTAAAAATTTATTTATAGCATTCTATTTTTATTCCCTTCTTTGATAAATTCCCTTTTTTTTTTCTGCTGAGGTATTCTAATTAATAATGTCCAGTCATTATAACTCATATAGTAAAATAAGAATTAATATAAAATAAGAAATAAGAATTAGTTAAGAAGACTTTATGTCGCGTTAGTGAGGACCTCGTTTCAAAAACAAAAAAAAAAACGTTGTTTAAGGGCTAATTAATTATTTATTATCAGGACTAATTAACTAAATTACAAAAATACACAACATTTGGAAACTTAATTATAATTATTTCCTACCATTTAAAAAAATTACTAAATTCCCTTTTTTCGCTATTTCGCTGATACATAACACATATTTATAAACTATCA
>JBCEWC010012338.1:0-15933 GCA_038996855.1 Solanum aculeatissimum
GACCATCTTAATCAAATCATTCCAATTATTAGGCCACTCAATGTAAGGGTAAGCCGTATGTAATAAATACCAAAGGTACTTGAAAATGGCAAACTTAATTCTTGCGACATTCGTAGTCTTTCCCCCGTACTTCACAACACACCTATATGGCATCACTATATATATAAGTTTCATGTTGATGTGTTCACCAATTACAAGAGTTTACAATATGTATTTACCTAAAGACATCTTAACTTGAGGCAAAGGCGACAGTGGGAACTCTTTAAAGATTATTATTTGAGTGTGCATTATCATCCCGACAAAGTTAACATTATGTATGATGCTCTAAGTAGGATGTCCATTGAGAGTATGTCTCATATTGATGACGGTAAGAAAGAATTGGCAAGAGAAGATCACTGGTTGGCTAGGTTGGGAGTTAGATTGGATGAAGTCAAAAGTTGAGGTGTGGTAGTTGTAAATAGTTCTAAATCTTCCTTGGTGGACGAGGTCAAATCCAAATAAGAATTAACCTCGTATTGGTAGAATTGAAGTCATTGGTGAAGGTTGGTGAGGTGGAGGTTTTCTCCCAAGGGAGAGATGGTGTCCTTAGGTTCCAAGGTAGGTTATGTGTTCCTAATATCGATGGCTTGAGAGACTTGATCTTGAATGATTCTCATAATTCATCTCATTTTATTCACCTTGGTTCTACCAAGATGTATAGGGATTTGAGAGAAGTGTATTGGTGGGATGGTATAAAAAGAGACATTGCTAAGTTTGTAGCCGGTTGCCATAATTATCAACTAGTTAAAGTTGAACATCTAAGGTCGGTGGCCTAGCTCAAGATATAGAGATCCCTACTTGAAAATGAGAGGAAATCAACATAGATTTTGTTGTTGGGTTTCCAAAGATTAGAAATCACTTTGATTATCTTTGGCTTTTTTCTGATAGAATGACAAAGTCTTCTCACATCCTACTGGTTAAAATAACTTATGGTGTCGAAGATTACCCCAAGATGTACATTCATGAATTGGTTAGATTGTATGGAGTCCCATTAGCTATTATATGAAATAATGGTGCTCAATTTACATCACACTTTTGGAGATCTTTCCAAAGAGGACTTGGTACTAGAGTTAAGCTTAACACAACCTTTCACCCACAAATGGATGGTAAAGTCAAAAAACTATTCAAACTTTTGAGGATATGCTTAGGGCTTGTGTCTTGGAATTTAAAGGTAGTTGGGATACACATTTGCCACTTATTGATATTGCTTATAACAATAGCTATCACTCTAGCTTCAGGATCTCTATAGGGTAGGCATTGTAGATCCC
Source organism: Solanum aculeatissimum (assembly GCA_038996855.1). Classification (NCBI taxonomy): domain Eukaryota; kingdom Viridiplantae; phylum Streptophyta; class Magnoliopsida; order Solanales; family Solanaceae; genus Solanum; species Solanum aculeatissimum. The sequence continues at coordinate 1,308 of JBCEWC010012338.1, forward strand.
CAATTGGGTGGTTTGAAGTGGGAGAGATGGCCTTGTTAGGTCTAGATTTTTTTATGAAAGCTTTGGAGAAAGTGAGATTGATAAGGGAAAGGTTAAAGATGGCTCAAAGTAAGCAAAAGTCTTACTCCAATGTAAGGAGAAGGGATCTTGAATTTTGTGTTAACAATTAGGTATATTTGAAGGTCTCATCCATGAAGGGTGTTGTCCTGTTTAGCAAGAAAAATAAATTAAGCCCAAGGTATGTAGGGCCTTATTGGATCTTAAGAAGTATTAGTAAAGTTGCATACGAATTAGAGTTGTCCATGGAGATGAGCATGGTTCATTTGGTCTTCCATGTCTCTATGTTAAGGAAGTGTGTTGGAGACCCTAATTCCTTTGTTCCCTTGGAGGTGATGAATGTTGAAGAAAACCTAACTTATGATGAAGTTCCGGTGGAAATATTGGATAAGCAAATGAAAAGGTTGAGGAATAAAGATGTTGCATTTGTCAAAGTTCTTTGGAGGAACCAACAAGTTGAGAGTGTCACTTGGGAAGCTGAAGTGGATATGAAAAAACAATACCCTTATCTCTTCCATTCTAGTCAAGCTTGAGGTACTATGATCTTTCTTATTTTAGAACCTCCCCATCCTTGGATGTCATTTTCATGACATATGTGCATGGTTATGTGATTACAAGATTTCATTGTAAATGTTATTTTAAACATGATTTGAAAATTTGCATGATGCATATGTTGCATTTTACACACAATGCACGTATTCTACTTCTTAGAGTTTACTTTTAGCATATTCGAGGATGAATATTCCCAAGAGAGAGATATTGTAAGACCCAACATGTTGGTAAATGTAAAAGTGCCTAAGAAATGAATTTGGGAGATTTTCTAAGTACTAGTGGCTTTTACAAAATGGTCTACAGGTCGTAGGTGGTTACACAAGTCGTAACATATGATCGTGGAATGATGTCCAGACTTGGTGAAATTATTGATTTCTAAAGTTGAATATAAGAGATACCAGACGACCCATACCGACTTATGAGTCATAAGTTCTATCGTAGGTTGACATTCAGAAAAGGTTTCTAAGGGTTCAAAATATTACCAGACGATACCCCCCTTCCATGACCCATATACTGGACTGCGACCTATAATCAAGGTCTCGTGGTCCTATCGGTAGCTTTTTAGGAAGGGAAAATTTGACGTTTCCAAATTTCCTAATTCTAAGCTACATCGTCTATGCACCCAAAATACCCCTTTTTATCCCTATACAACCCTAATCTACCCCGTTTCCCTTCATTTAAAATATTCCTCAGTCTAAACCCCTCCAAAATACTCTCAAGTTCTTCATGGCTTACAAAAGAATCACACCAAGGTATGTGAGTTTTGATTTGTGGAGACGTTTCCTCTACAAAGCTCAACCAATCCTTTTCCTCATCTATTTTCAAGCTATGGAAATTCATGGATCTTTTATGAACTCTTTTATATGATGATTTTATAAGTATTTTATGGTGTGTTATCCTTGTATGCTATTATGCAATGCAAAGCTATGTGAAATCTACGATTTAAATGAGGGTTTGATGATACCCTAGTTAAGTGATATTATGTTTTGGTGGGTTATTTTGAATAATACTCAAGTGATCTTATTTTACTCCTCTCATGTCATATACCCTCGAATTGCATGCTTTTAAGATTTATGTGCATGAACCGTCCATGATTTGATTAAGAATACATTTCAAGACTCTTATATGATGAATGCCTTATGGCAAAATATGTATGTTATGCATGTTGAGACTATTAAGAGGGCTAACAAGTAAGTTATGAGCTCATGAACATGATATAAATGACAAGAATAATGAAATGTGCTATGTTGATGCTATAAGCTATGTTTTAATGAGATACTCCAAGAATAAAATTATGATGTTTTGAGACTATGAATAATATGACTATGATTATAATTCATGTATTCCTTGGGATTGTGACCTAGCACCGAGAGGATCTTGGTAGTCTCCCATTGTCCCTAAACTATGTGCCACCATAGGTTCATGCTATTGATTCCCTATATGGGCTTGTACCTACCAACAATTTTGTGTCATAAGGTAAGGATATCATATGAAACCCACTGAAAAGGCTATTTCGTAAGGTGATGATACTTTTCAAAAAGGCTATACCATAAGGATAGTGTTTGGTCTACCTTGGCAAAGTAGACCACTTCATGTCCGGTGAGAAGTCAACATCAAAATTCCAAGTAGTAGCTCGCTTGGTCTTACATGTCGACTATGGTCCTTTCCCTTCTATATATGATATGCTATATAACTTGATAATTCTTCATGCATATTTGGACTAAGGCATTGAGCATTCATGACATATTGAGCTTATATTAGTTGATTATGATTATGCATATTATTTAACTATGGCTTATTTTTCTTTTTGTATTGCACCCCGCATACTTAGTACATTCCAATTACTAATGTATACTTTTTTGCCTACATGATCTAACCATGTAGGGATCGAAGCTCCTATTCATCTTCCCCCTCCACGTGGGTAGATGGCTCAATTGAACATTAGCTTTTAGTGGGTCCTCCACTTCAGGTATAATATCTATTTACTTTCATGCTTTATTAAGACTTTTCTCTTTAGGGATATTTATCTTTTGAGGGAGAGCCCAAGAGATATCTTGGCGCCTATTCCATTCTTTGTAGAGGTGTGGTTGGATAAGGATATGTATTCTTTAAGCTGGACTCTTATTATGTCTATGTATTATTGAAGACTTCCCTTAGTCCCTTATTCCCTTATATGTGTTGATGTTTGTGGTATTTGTGAGATGGAAGTCCTAAGTCCCTAATACCCCCATCGAGTGAGTCTTACTTACCCTCCCCATAGACATTATTTGTTATGTGCTCATGCTAATCCTCTTCCCTAAATTGTTCCTATAGCTTGAGTCTAAAGTCCCATTTCCCTTAGAAATTATGTGTTTGCTTGTTTATTTATGTTTTATCAACCAAGGATGTGCCATGTATTCTTAAGAAGCTTTTTTAGAGTCCTTTCGGGTTCTCCATTTGTCGTGTTATGCCTAAGACCTACGCTTGGATCACAACGGTGGTCCTAATCTAGCCTGAGTTTGGAGGTCTATGATCAAGGATGGTTATAGTATTGATTCTAGATCTTCACAACCATAGTCCACTTTAAGATCGTGTTTTGGGTGTGGAGAACCTAGTCATATGATTCGTTAGTGTCCATTTCAAACTCATTCAAGGCCACACTGCACTTATTCATCTACTCTAGTTAGGGATTAGTACCTCCAACTAGAGGTCCAGCTTCGCAAGCCTAAGGTCATGGTAGAGTTTAGTTTGATAGGGATGGTCGTACCAAACATAGAGGGATGAACGGTGCTTTGACTTAGACAGGTGGAGGTCAGGGAGCATATTGTTATGCCTTTCCATGGATACCAGAGGTTGAGGCCTCAGATGCAGTTATTATAGGTATTGCCTCAGTTTGTCATCGACCTAAATCAGTATTGTTTGATCCTGAATCTACTTATTCATATGTGTCTACATACTTCTCTACTGGATTTGACTTGTTATACGATTGCATGTTTGTGCTTGTGCATATTTCTACCCTAGTAAAAGATCTCTTAGTGGTGGATCGGATGTACTAATATTGTCTTGTAACCTTGGTGGGTTATGATATATGGGTGGACATGATTATTTTAGATATAATAGATTTTAATATTATTCTGGGTATGAATTGGATTTTCCCGTATCATGCTATTTGTGATTATTATGCCAAGACAGTTACTTTATTAATACTTGTTGAGCCAAGGATTAAGTGGAAGAGTCTCTGTGGTTCCTACCCTAGTAAGGTTATCTCATGTATCAGTGCTTAGAAACTTATAGACAGAGGTTTTTTATCCTATTTGGCCTTTATACGTGATGTTGGTGCTAATTTACTTTTGATGGAGTCTATTCTTATGGCTCGTGAGTTTATTGATGTTTTTCTACTAATCTTCCTAGAGTCTCTTTTGATAGATACATTGATTTGGATATTGATATTGAGACAATCACTAAATCCATTTCTATTCCTCCATACTGTATGGCTCTTGTAGAGTTAAAAGAGTTGAAGGATCAGTTGTAGGATTTATTAAGTAAGGGATTCATCAATCCTAATGTATTCTCTTGGGGCGCTCTAGTTCTGTTTGTGAAGAAGAATGATAGGTCTGTGAGGATGTGCATCAACTATGGATAGTTAACAAGGCAACTATTAAGAATAAATATCCTCTTCCCAAGGTTGATGATTTATTTGACTAACGCCAGGGTGCAGCAATGTTCTCTAAGATAGATTCAAAATTTGGGTACCACCAGTTAAGGATTAGACCATTAAATATTCCTAAGACTACTTTTTGGATAAGGTATGGCCACTATGAGTTTTTTGTTATGTCGTTTGGGTTGACCAATGCACTGTGGCATTCGTAGAGCTAATGAATGGGGTGTTGTGGCCTTATTTGGGATTCCTTTTTTGTTGTGTTTATTGATGATATCTTGGTTCAGTCTAAGACCGAGGTTGACCATGTCAGGCATTTAAGGATTGTGCTTCAGAAACTCAAAGAGGAGAGGCTTTATACTAAGTTTTCTAATTGCAAATTATGGCCTCAGTTCGGTTGCATTTTTGGGACATGTGGTGTCCAAGGAGGGCATCAAGGTTGATCTAGCGATAGTTGAGGCTGTAAAAGGATGGACTAGACGTACCTCCGCCACGGAGATTTATATTTTCGTGGGTTTGGTTGGTATTATTGCCAGTTTATTCAAAGTTTCTCTACTATACCGATCCCATTGACTAGATTCACTTAGAAAAATGTGGCATTTTATTGGTCGGATGAGTGTGAGAAGAACTTACAAAAGCTCAAGGATTTGTTTACTACTGCAACTTTCTTGACCTTACCTAAGAAGGGTGTTGATTTCACCATGTATTGTGATGCGTCGGGTGTTTGGTTAGGAGGTGTGTTAATGTAGAAAGGGAAGTTGATTGCCTATGCTTCAAGGAAAATAGAGACTCATGAGAAGAACTATCCTACCTATGAGAAGAATTATCTTTGTTTTGAAGTTATGGCGACACTATTTGTATGGAATTCATTTTGAGATATTTACTGATCACCACAGCTTATATTACATCTATAACAAGAAGGACTTAAATTTGAGGTAGAAGAGGTGGATTGAACTTTTGAAGCATTATGATTTGACCATCTTATACCATACAAAAAAGGCCAATGTAGTGCACTATAATATTTTAGTTCTAAGGCTACACTAAATCTAGACAATACTTATAGAGTGTTGCCTAAAACGTTTTTGGGTACGCTTTTAAAATGTAGCCTTAGTTTTTAACTTTTGGCCATAATAATATAGGCAACACTTGTAAATTGTTCTCATTAATGGTATAGGTTACACTTTATAAGGGTTGTCGTATCATCATATAATTGACAACACGTATTTACACATACAACTACACTTTTAAAGTGTGTTTTTTTATAACTCTAAAAACAACACTTTATAAGTGTGACCTTATAATTTCCACTAAAATATTATATTTTCTCCAGCTTATTTAACTTTTCCTCCTCTTTAAGTGAAAAACATAAACTCACAAAAATTAAAAAAAATCCCTCAAAAGTCTCAGATAAGCAAAAATTTAAGTCATAATCATCGATTGAATCTGGAAATTGCCTCAACATTAATCGGACTTTTATCGTCCTTCTTTGCTTCAAGCTTTGTCGCGTTTCAGCATCTAAGAAAATCACAGTAATCAAGTACGCCTCAAGGTTTCAACTTTCAACATGAAAATCAAAACTTTGCCTCAAGAATCTAAACAGGTACGCCTCTCATAAATTGGGACAGGGTGAGTATAAATTATGTGACCTTACTAGTACTATGTAAAACTAGACCGAGAACACATCCATACAATATATTTCTAGTTTATGGTAATTCACATCACTTAAGAAGTTGCAACAAACTAAATAAAATTTTGAATAATGTTTTATTTTGTATGGAGAAAATAACATCCCACATCCCTATTCCATAACAATAAAAATAGAAGAAAAGTAGAACCTCCATTACTGTCATAGATAATAATTTGTATAGAAATGTGTTGTCCTACTTCTGGAGACACTAAGTAAACACTTCTTAACATTGATAATGTATTACATAGGATATTGCTACTGAGTTACATGATCCAGAACCCAACATTCTGAACATAAGATAATTGAAACAAAGTGAACACATGAATATATATATATATATATACACCCACAAAAGCCAAAATTGTTACTAAGAAACTAGAGGTTACTTTAGAACTAGTTCAACCTGCAGTTGATGAGATTCAAGGACCTTTTTCGTGAATTCCATGATGGATTTTCCATTGACATAGTGTTGTCGACAGACATGCATGAAAATATTAGAAATCCTATAAGTTCCTTTTGCATCTCGCCAGTTTTTCTCAGTGTAAAGAATGTCCATTTGTCACATAATTCACATCTTGATATTAACTTCATAACAGTATCTGCAATTGGAATTATATCAAGCACTAAATCGAACTTCCTCCTGTAACAAGCAAGTGTGAATTCTCATCAAAATAAAGTTTTTGCTAATTATGATACTCCAAATCTACTGATAGAAATAAATTAGTGATTGAAATTCAACAAATACCTTAAGTAGTCACCATCTAGGCCATCAACAATTACAATCTTCCCATCAGTACCAACAACATTACAGCAGAAAGCATAAAGATCGTCAAAAAAATTGAGCTTCATCAATGCCAATCACATCAACCTGCTAACAAATAGATTTGATGATTAATAAAATCATAACTAACTAGAAATGAACTGCAAAACAATGAAGAGTAGGGGTGTGCAAAAATCGAACCGACCAATAAACTGAACCAATAAAAATGTTATTGGTTTATTGTTATTCGGTTATTCAGTTATTAGGTTATCAGGTTTTAATTGTTTTGAAAAAAAAAATTAATGGGTTATCGGTTTGATATTGATTTTTACTATTGGGTTATTGGGTAAATCGATAACCCAATAAAATTATAATAATTTACTATTTTATCCCTTCATAAATAATAAATATTAGTATTTAATAGTAATTGAACACTATAGTAGTACTTTACCTATTTTAATCTTTACCGTACTTAAGTTATTAGTTACTCACTTTAGTATTTAGTCTTTAGTATTTACTCTTTCGTACGTTATCTATTTTTATTAATACAAATTCTCATTATCATCCTTATCGGGTAAACCGAAAATCGAACCGTTAAGGACTTAGAACCGATAAACCGAAAACCGATAAACATTATATTACTGGTTTGTTATTGGTTTAGCATATTTAAAAATCAAAAATTGATAAACTAAACTGATAATGTTTAAAACCGAATCGAACCGACCGATGCACACCCCTAATGAAGAGCAAGAATTACATCTAGATTATCAATATTTTCATCATAAGCTAGACTAGGTATTTTTTTCATAATGTAGATAGCTCTGATCCATGAAATTTCACCTTGTCTATATGTTCAACTTCCCCTTCACATTGAATTTATTTTGTCTATGCTAAATTCTGAGTCTACAGTCTAATGGTAGGACAAATAGGCTGAAACAACACTATAGTTCCATGTAATTGAGTTTGATTCGAAATTACTTTTGACTCTATGTTGCTGGTACAATGACAAATACCCTTTCACTAGCTCATGTGCAATGATCACATTATCCAGGATATTTCTATCCTAAATAAATGTAGATTGTGATGAACGTATAATAAAATCAACTACTATTTTTAGCTTACTTGTGAGGATCATGGATATCAACTTGTAGATGGATGTGCAGCAAGCAATTAGTCTGTAATCCTTCACTGATATTAGGATGGGAACTTTGTGCACTAATATAATAGTTATAATATTTACACACCTCAGTAGCTTTCCAATATGAAAAAACTGCAAAATCCCTCGAGTTACTTCCTCCCCAATAATGTCCTAATGTAGTTTGAAGAAATCAGCATTAAGCCCATCTAAATCTGGAACTTTTTCAACTGGTAATTCCTTCAATGCAGCATCAACATCCTCATCTTTTATAGGCTGCAATAACTATCATTGTTGTTTTAATGATAGGCAGGGTCCCCTGTCTAACAATAGTACATCTAACCATGGAAGAGTATCAACAACTTGGCTAGCTTTCAGAAATGGAAAAAAATACTTTGAGCTCCTATCTCCATGTTTGATCTATACAGCTCTTGATTGTTGCCTCAATATGTTATCATGCTCCCCCTCCTAATTCTCTATCATTTTTAGCACCTCTCTTTCATCCTCAATCAGTTGTTGCTTGAATACATAAGTAATCACGCTTGCCTTTATTTGAAAACTCCTTAATGTATTATTTATTTTGCAAGTAAATAAAGTAAAGAGATTAAAAGAAGACGACAAAAATAAAATAGGAAAAATACTAAATAAAGGTCTTGAATCTGAACAAAGCTCAAAGTTCATTGATGAATGTGAATTCTGATATGCAATATTGATCAGGTGCTGAGTTGATCAACAAGTTTAAGATTAAGAGAGAACAACTTAAAAAATAATACAATGATAAACTGAGAAAAGAGCATGCACTAATAGTGTATTAAAGAAAGAATCTTGAGGGGTCCATTCCACAAGACAAAAAGATTAAATTATTTGGGCACAAAGTAGTGACTCAATTGTTTTCAAAGGAAGAGCTTAGTACTTCACATATGATTAGGGAAAGGATAAAATATACAAAGGTTGCTTCAATCAGGAGATTCCATTCGAAAGAAAGGAGTCAAATTTTCTATGCTTAACTCCAGGTTCCAAACATCCTCAAAGGAACATGTTAATACTTCTCATGTGATTGATACAACACTAGGTGAAGAATAGGAACAATATGATATTCAGGAGCTATAAAACATCAAACAGGTGAAGACGAAGTTGGTCTTACTAGCCAACAGTCTTGATAAATTTTTGAAAGAACAGGGAATAAATAAACAACATGATATCCATGAACTACCAAACTGCAAACAGGTAAAGAGGAAGTCGGTCCTACCGGCTACTGATCTTGATCAATTTTTGAAAAAACAAAGAATATGCCTAGGTGATGAAATGAAATATGACAATAGCACAACAGATGATGTCAAATTTATTCATGCTCCTCCTATTGATGAACATAATAAAGGCTTGGATGATGTTGTGGATCAAAAAGAAATTGTAGAGGATGGGTGTTCTATAGATGAGGAAATTGACATCGATTGTAGTACAAAAAGGTATATCATAAACTTTGTAAAATTTATTACTCATTATAAATGATATTTCTTATCTGGAAGTTGTTACATCAATCTAGGAATATCGGAGAAGAAAAAAGTTTGAGAATAAACAACATGTAAGAAAATTCATGCAAGAAAATTGGAAGAAAGAGAGGAGGTGACATTTTGATAAAGGATAAGCAGTGGGACCAACCAATAAGATCGTGTTTGATCTAACAAATGCTTTAGGAACAAGTGCATAGAATCCTAAATTTATCAGCTTGATGTACACTAGTTGGCATGAAGTGCTAGATGTTACTAAAGAGCACTTGTGGAAATATGCCAAAGTAAGAACAATAAAATTTGAGATTTTATATTTCATTGTATGCTTATTATTGATTGAAGCTAAATATTTATTTATTTTGTATAGTCCAAATTTCTAATTCCAACAGAAGGAGAGAAGTAGGTGATGACAGGTCTTTGTGAAGCTTGGGGTGACACAAGAGAAACATTAAAGAGAGATTCTTTTATAAAAATAGTACTATTGAAGTATGCTAGAAAAATGTCCTGTTGACATACCTGAAGTTCAATTCCGTCAGTTGATCAAGTATTAGAAACATCCAACTGTTCAAGTCAGGCTAAAATAGTGCATTTTTTTCTTTGACATATTTTTCATCATATATATTCTTTATTTTTTAATTAATTAATACATCTTTTTGTATTGAAATTTTGGCCATCTCTGAGATGAATTCTCAAAATAGAAAAAAATAAATGTGGAGGCATCAAATGGGACCTATTAATTTTGTAAGAGTACGCGTGACATTGGTAATACTTAGCATTCACTTTGTAAAAATTTGAATTTTATTTTTTGTACTTTATGAGAATATTTTGATGTTTTTAAACTTATTTTCATATAATTTGTAGCGTGAAGCTAAAGAAAACAATGAGGAACCATCAAAGTCTGAAATATTTATTACAACTCGTACAAAGAAAGGAAAAGAAGTTCAGGTTGATACCCAAGTTGCAATAGTAAGTCATTTATAGTGGATTAGGAGTGAAATTTATTCATACTAATAATATTTATATTGTGGAGAGTGTGACTTCGCTAAATGAATCATAAACTCATTTTGGTTGAAAAATTAGCACTACTTATATTTAACTGTGCCATGTCAATTTTTTTGATAGGCTAAACTTTAGAATTGCCAAAATGTTAGAGAACCACCAGATGATGTATTTAGGGCAGTGTTTGAAAAGGAGTAGCCTGGTCGACCTAGATGCTATGGTAGATCGGTGACAACAAGTTCTCCTAAAAAGGAGGAGGAAACTAACAAGCTTAAACAAAACCATGCCAATGAAATAACTTCTCTAAAGGAAGAAATGAGAGAAGAAATGTGAAATTTATTTAGTCAATTGTTGCAAAACATCCCAGGATTGAATGTTCAAGATATACGAGGGTGTGTCAGATCTAATCTTGCTTCACTTGTTGATGCAAGTAGTGCAAGGCCAAATTTTTTTACATTCTTCTGGATCAACTCATGTTTTGGTTTATAATTCAAAAGGTACTTTATATTTCATATTCACAAGAAACTTAGATATAAAATCAATCTTACTAATTATTTTTTTTTATGAATAATAAGTTAGTTAATTTATATCCTAAAGAACTATATCTTATATGATTGTGAATCTATGAGAGTTGGCTAATCAGTCCTCTAAATTTCTCTGAAAGTCCTCTTATCGTAATTGGTAACAGAGGAGATAGGTCAAAAATACACTAGAAGAATCATGTTTCTGTGAGTTTACCATTTGAACTATCAGGTGTTTACTTTTTCTACCTAAATTATCACAAACTATTTTATCAAAATACACCTCAACAATCAATTGTTACCTTTTTCTACATGAACGATGGTGATATTTCAAGTAGGAAAAGTGAAAATTTGACAGTTGAGGTGTGTTTTGATAAATAGTTGGTGATAGTTCAGGCATAAAAAGCAAACACCTAACAGCTCTAGGTAGAAAACTCACAAAAATATGATACTTTAAGTGTGTTTTTTACTATTATCTTAATGTATAGTTTCAAAAGTAAAAAAGAGCAGACAATTGAAGTTTCTTACTTGTCTCACATGAAATTTGGATGTAACTGTTTGTGTGCTCTGGAGATCTTTCAAGTGAATTTGTTTGTCTCTATGTGATTCATCCAAAGCTTAGGACGTAGACGAATTTAAATTATGATATTCTGGTGGTTCTAGGAATAGAAATAGAGTAGGTAAACTAGTAGATAAGGACCTTAGGAAGTATGTGGTAGAGGTGAGAAGGGTAAATGATAGAATGGTGTCAATTAAACTTGTTATCGACAGGCACATAGTGAATGTAGTTAGTGCCTATGAACCTCAAATGGAATTGGATGAGGTAGTCAAAAAGATATTTTTGAAGGATTTGGATGAGCTTATGAGAGGTATAGTGGCCACAAAAAATATCTTCATATGGGGAGACTTTAATGGGCACATTTGTGAAACGCCTTGTGAGTTTGACGATATGCATGGCGGCTTTAGTTTTGGGAAGAGGAATGGAGAAGGAACGTTTCTCTTGGATTTTGTGAGCTGGTCATAGCTAACTCATGTTTTTCAAAGAGGAAAAATCACTTGATTACCTTTCATAGCATGGTTGGGAAGACCCAAATTGATTATCTTCTCCTGCAGAAAGGTGATAGAAGCCTTTGTAAGAATTACAAGGTTATTCCAAGTGAAAATATTTCCACTCAACATAGGCTGTTAGTGATGGATTTAGAAATCAAGAGGGATAAGAAGAAAGCTATTTTTGTCCAATCGAAGATTAGATGGGGAGGTCTGACTCCTTCTCTTTTTCAAAAGATGAAAGAAAAATTGAGTAGTTTAGAGGCTTAGAGTAGAAGCAGAGATGTGAACAATATGTGGGACACAACTGTCGATTGCATTGGAAAAGTAGTTACTGAGGTGCTAGGGATTTCGAGAGGGACCTTTGGTGGACATCAGGGTGATTTTGATGGTGGAATGACATAGTAAAAGGCAAAGTGAAAGCTAAGAATATTTCTTATACGAAGTGGTTGGAGTGTAGGGATGAGGATGAAAAGCAGAGGCTTAAGGATATCTATAAGACGATAATGACAAAGTGAAGATGGCGATAACGAGTTCTAAAACAACAACGTTTAAGTGCCTATATGTGGAGCTAAGTGGTAAAAGGGGGGACAAGAGACTGTATAAGCTTGAAAAAGATAAAGAAATGAAAGCTCACGATTTGGACCAAGTGAAGTGCATCAAGGATGAATAGGATGAGGTATTAGTAGATAAGACTTCCCTTAAGCTAAGGTGGCAAGCTTACTTCCACAACCTCTTAAAAAAAAAGATAAAGATATTGAGCTGGGTGAGCTAGCACACTACGATAGTCATTGAGATTTTGGTTATTGAAGGCGGTTCAGAATTGAGGAGGTTAGATGTGCTATTAGTAGGATGAAGTGAAGAAAAGCAGTCGGACCCAATGAGATTCCGGTGGAGTTTTGGAAAAACATGGTCAAGGGTGGTATAAAATGATTGACTAGACTATTTAATGCTATTATAAAGAGTGCCAAGATGCCCGATGAATAGAGAAGGAGTAAAATAGTTCCATTGTATAAGAACAAGAATGATATTCAAAACTGTAATAATTACAGGGGTATCAAGTTGTTAAGCCACACTATGAAGGTGTGGGAGAGAATTGTGGAGATGAGGGTAAGAAAATTAGTTTCTATTTTAGAGAATCAATTTAGATTCATGTTGGGGCAGTTGACTATTGAAGCAATTCATCTTATTTGGAGATTAGTGAATAAATACCAAGAAAAAAAGAAGGACCTTCATATGATGTTCATTGATCTCGAGAAGGCCTAAGACAAACTTCTGAGGGATTTCCTATGGAGGTGTCTAGAGGAAAACGGTGTTCTAATTTTGTACATTAGGATGATAAAGGACATGTACGATAGAGCCAAAACTCAGGTAAGAACGGTGGGAGGAGGTTCGGGGTATTTTTCTATTGAGATAGGACTTCATCAAGGATTTGTGTTGAGCCTTTTTTTGCCTTGGCAATGGATGAGCTGACACGGTCTATTCAGGAGAAGGTTCCATGGTGTATGATATTTGTAGATGACAATGTACTAATTAATGAGACTCGCGCTAAAGTTAATGACATATTAGAGATTTGGAGACATACTTTGGAATCCAAAGTGTTCTAACTGAGCAGGACCAAAATAGAATACCTAGAGTGCAATTTCAGTATTATGAGGGATGAAACAGATAATGATGTGAGGCTAGCCACTCAATTTATTCCCAAGAGAGAAAACTTTAAATATCTTAGGTCCATCATACAAAGGAGTGGTAATATCGATGATGATATCACACACCGTATTGGAGCAGTATGGATGAAATTGAGGTTTGCCTCTAGAGTATGGTGTGATAAGAAGATACCATCTAAACTTAAAGATATGTTTTATAGAATGGTGGTTAGATCATCTTTGATATATGGGGTGGAGTGTTGGCCTATCAAAAACTCATATGTTCAGAAGATACAGGTCGTAAGGATGAGGATATTGAGATGGATAAGCTATCATACCAGGTGTGATAAGATTAGGAATGAAATCATTCGGGAGAAGTTAAAAGTGACCCCTGTGACTGACAAGTTGAGGGAAGCGAATCTGTGATGGTTAAAACATGTGCGAAGAAAAAGTATTGATGCTCTTGTTAGGAGGTCCGAGAGGTTGGATTTAGGGATTACATAGAGCGGTAGAGGTAGATCGAAGAAGTATTAGGATGAGGTGATCAAACATGATATGGAAAAGCTTGATCTCACTAAGGACATGACCTTAGATATATAGGGATGGAAGTTACGAATTAAAGTAGTAGGATAATAGGCTAGTAGGGATAGGTTGATGGTTGGCCTTGGGGTATAGTAGGGTAGTAGGATTAAATATGTCTTTATTTTCTGTGTTGTCACTATCACTCGTATGTATGTAATTTATCGCATTTACATACTATCACGTGTTTTTCATTATTAGTTGTTCTTTCTTTTTCTTTTTTCTTTGCCTTTTCCCCTTTTTTCATATCTAGCTTATTTTTGCTTATGTGTTTTTGAGATGAGGGTTTCTCAAAAATAGTCTCTCTACTTCTATGAGTTAGTGGTAAGGTCTGCGTACATTTTACCCTCCCCAGACCCCACTTATGGGATTCTACAAGGGTATGTTATTGTTGTTGTGTCACGACCCGGATAGGGGGCCAAGATGTGACATGGCGAAAGAGGACCCGAAGACCCTCGATCAAGCCATCATAGTATCATTACACTCATCATCGGTTCG
>JBCEWC010012339.1:0-15932 GCA_038996855.1 Solanum aculeatissimum
TTATAACGACCGAAAAAAAATTGGTCACTATAAGTGTATTTATAATGACCGGATTCATTTTCCTTCGTTAAGAAATGATCGTTAAAAGTCTTTTTTCTTGTAGTGGATTGATGATTCATTCCATGAGAAAAGAGTGTTGGCTGCATCTCAGGACTTGATACCATGGTTTGCAGACTATTAAATCTATTTGGTTAGTGAAATTATGTTATTCGACCTGACTACTTACCAGTGTTGTAAGTTTATGTCCGATGTGAGAAAGTTTTTCTGGGATGACCCATACCTGTTCAGTGTATGTGCAGACAAGATTATTCATCGCCTGTGTACTTGAGACAGAGATGATGAGTATTCTAGAGGCATGCAACTCATTCGTAGTGTGTGAGCATCATAGTGGGATCTAGACAACAACATAAGATCTTGCAGTGTGGCGATTATTGGTCAACCATCCATCAAGATGCCCGTGACTACACCAAAGCTTTTGATAGATGCCAAAGAGAAGGTAGTGTTTCCAGCAAGCATGAACTCTCTCTAAACCCATTATGATAATTGAATTAGTCAATGTGTGGGAGATAGATTTCATGGGCCCATTTATTAGATTACATGTACACAAGTATATCCTAGTGGCTGAGGACTATGTATCAAAATGGGTAGAGGCAATGGAGCTTTCAAACATGAAGGCTAGAGTGTCACAATATTCCTGAAGAGGAACATCTTCACAAGGTTTGGTATCCCTCGGGTGATCATCAATGATAGAGGTTCCCATTTCTACAATAGGTTATTTTAAGGCCCTACTTAAAAAATATGGAGTGAAGCATAAGGTGGAAACACCTACCATGAACAGACAAGTGGGAAAGTTTTGGTGTCCAATAGGGAGATAAAATAAATCTTTTCCAAGACCGTGAATGCAAACCAGACTAACTGGGCGTAAAACCTTTATGATGCATTATGGGAATACTAGACTGCATTCAAGACCCCCATAGGTATGTCTCCCTACTAACTTGTCTTTGGTAAAGCTTTCCATTTACAAGTGGATCTTGAACATAAGGTGATGTGGGCGTTCAAAAGGTTAAACCTAAATTGGAATGATGCTGCAAACTCAAGGCCGAACCAACTAAACGAACTTGATGACTTTCGTTTGAAGGCATATGATAGCTCAACCCTGTAAAACCAAAGAATGAAGTTTCAACATGATCATCGCATTGAGCATAGCCAGTTTGTGCAACGAGAGTTGGTTCTTCTATACAACTCTAAGCTGAAGTTATTTCCTGGAAAACTCAAGTCCAGATGGTTGGGTCCATTCAAGGTAGCACGTGTTTTCAACCATGGTGCTGTTGAGTTGGAAAAGAAGAATGACATGAGATTTAAAGTCAATTTCCAAAGGGTGAAATAGTATTTTGGAAATGATGAGGAAGTGAGAACAATAGAAGCATGGACACTTGGTGAAACCTTAGTAACCAAGGAGTCTATGTCATGCCACGATAATAAATCATACACTACTTGGGAGGCAGCCCACGCACACTGGCGCTTAGGCGCCAAGGTATGGTTTTTGACCCTATACTTTATGATTATATTTCTATGCATTGAGGACAATGCATATGTTTTTCAATGGAGTGTGGATAATTATACGCCTCGGTGAAGCCTGAGTAACTATGGCCTATAACTATTCCTATTTCAGAGTCCAAGGGGTTTTCTTGTCTGTGTTCTTTCACCAAAGATATTTACTTTATGTTGAACCTGCATGTTTAGGATGTGTAGGTAGTATTAGTAGCACATTGTACTTAAGTCTATGACATATGATTCTTTTTTTTGAAAAATGATACCCACTAGAAAATTTAGATAGTCTTGATAACAATCATGCATGTTTGATCAATTTACAGTGCTTGTTCTGATAAGTGAGGTGTAACTTTGATAAAAAAAAACATGATTTGAGAGTCCGAGTTGATAGTGTAATCAGTGCCAAGTGTGTGAGCTTATTTCCATGATTCTCATACTGTGTTTTAATTTAAAACTTGCTCTATTACTCTGACTCAGATTGTAGGTTAGTTGGTTAGGAAAGAATCTTAGGTCATTGTTCATATTAGTTCACTTAGCCTAAATAACCAACCAAATGTTTGATGTATCCCTTCATATGAATATTTGAGCCGTGCATGTACTTTTATTTTGTAGACACCTAAATAACCAAGCCTTGTTGATTGTTAAATCCTATAATTGTCCATATTCCTTCATTGAACATTATGCACCTTGACTGAGGCAATAAACTTAAGTTGAGGTTTGCTACCAAAAGTAACCCTGGTTTGTAGGTTGGATATTGTGCACCTTAACTCAGGCCAAAAGCTTAAGTTGAAGGTGGTTAGTGTAAGAGAGGTGAAAATAAATGGGGAGAAAGTTAGTGATATATGGAAAAAAGGAAAAATGTTCTATGGGTGCCAGAAAAGATTAAAAGATGCCTTAACAATGAGCTACAAAGAAAAAAAATGTGAAAAATAAAAGGCAATGGGCTAAAAGCTAGAATAAAGCACTTAGAAAAGCTTGAAATAAGAGAAGGGGAGAAGGAGTGAGGAATATCAGTGTTGGTAGGGAAAAAGTATAGAAACTACAGTATCAAGGAGGGCCTTTAGTCACTATGTTCCCAAAACATCATACCAAAGTCCCCTAAGCCTATGTTACAAGCCAAGAAAGTTTTATAGTGATCCTAATCCAAGTATTCAAAGATCATAGTCGTGATTATAGGGGAAAGCATATGGTATTGAGCACAGTGTTTGAATATCTATTATAAGTGTGAGTGAGTTTTTGTAGTCTCAAACATTGAATTTGAAAATACTAGCATGAGTAAGACATAGGACTTTTTTGTGTGAGTTCACTTGCATTACACTGTTGGTTCTAGGCTAATTTAGTGATTGTTGCATATATGTGGTTACCTTGGTTGTCATAGTTATACTGTCACCTATATTGATCTGCATTGGTTTGTTTGATGACTATCTGATATGCACTGATGTGTTTGTTTGGGTATCTAAGCTTGACATTGAGATAATGTATGCCAGTTGACTGAGGTTTGTGTGTTAAGATACTGCTTATGTAGATTGAGTCTGTTGCTTGAGGATAAGTAATAATTTTAAGTCAAGGGTGTTGATGTGATGTCGCAATATAATACTTTTGATGTTTAAAATATAGGATTTTGTGTGTTCTCAAAGCAATATTTGTGGGCTTGATGTGTTTTTATGTTTATTTTATAGGATTACAGAGTTGCCACGGTTTCGGATGAAGTCTGCACATTTGCAGCATTTTGGGAGAGTACAAGGCACTCTACAAGTTGTGGAGACATCCACGAGCCATAGAGTAATTTCATGGCCAAGGTCTAGTAAAAGGCCATATTCAGATACTTTGTCCACGATGAAACAAATAAGCCATAGAAGTTGATATGGGTCATGGAGTGGTTTTGTGCCCTGAGGATCAAAGATTAATAATTTCAGACAATGGCTCAGAAGAATCCCTATATGAGCCGTAAGTCTGAATATGGCCCATAGAAAGGTCTCCAAGAATTGAGGGCCAGTTTCTGAAGTTGAAGTCTATGAAGCCCTGACATGGACCGCGGAATCCTATAAGCCCCATAAACCCTTTCGTTAAGCCTGCTGACTCAGTTTTCGTATTTCAATTTGGATTTGGTTTTTACTTAGTATAAATAGGGTTTTAGGTTTCTTTTATAGAGATAGAGAGGAAAAACGACAGAAAAACACTTGTGAAACTCTCTTTGTGTGATTTTTACATTAATTCTAGCATTGTGATTTCTTGAAGATTGGGATTTCTTGCTCTTTAAATTTATCATCGTAAGTAATTAATTATTCTATTCTTTAACATGATTAATTCATCTACCCTGATCATACTTAGTGAAATCCACAACTAGGTTTGTGAGAACCATGAAGAATTAACAAGGTAAAACTGGATAATCTGTAATTCTTGGAAGGTGTGCACACATGTATTGATTATTTCTCTTTGTTTTAATTACTTTTTAATAGGTGGCCAATGTTAGAACTCACATAGTGTTACTGACTAGATCAAGGTAGTAATTAATAGAAAAAGAGAATATATACAATAGGATTCGATTGATGTTTTCTCATCTAATCAACCAAACTGGATCAAGGGGAGGTTGTACTGGAACAATAGTTAAGGGTTAGTAATGTCACGCTACGGAGATAGATCAAATCATGTAGTGATATTTACCTCTCACCTAGATCAAAGGGTTTGATAAACTTAACTTACCGTTCTGCATGCTACATACTAGAAAGGATTGTGATTATCAGGTAATACTGAGTTTGGGAATTATGGGGAATACAATACCTAGTTACTTCTTCTACTATTTTTACAACACTTGCACCAATATATGTTTATTTTTATGAAAGGTTATAACCCTCTCTTTGGGGAGATAAGTAGGTTAATCACCTCAAATTGCTTGGAATTATCCTAAAGTCTACCATATTCCCTGTGGGTTAGACCCTAACTTTGGTTAGGTTATATTTCTTGACAACGTCAACTTTAACTTCTAAAAAAGAAGTATAGCTTGGGGGACATCAATGACCCATCTCCCCACACATGCAACAAGGCCCAACGAATCTTACCTGGAAGAGCGAACCCCACTTGGAACACTCTCGGGACCAATTATAAAAAATGCCACAGTCATAATAATTCGAAGCTCAATGCCCTATAATAATATGACCATGGTGGATAAGAAGTGCATTAGAACCCCTCGAGCCCTAGCCTGAGCTAGGACTACCCTGTCCTAGGGCACCCTGCTAGATCTAAGGTAGGACCTATTATAAGAGTCCTTGCTTCTAACAACCTGAGAACAATCTCTTACACCTAGCAGATCACCCCTAGCTAACTGAATTGAGGCTCCATGACCCTGAACCTGCTGGGCCTAATGTTGAGGTTGTGGAGAAGACCTAATTTCAATTAGTCTCTCATAATCAGTTTATACTGCAAACCTTTGGAAACTAAGCTTGAACTCTACCTATTGCTAACACTATAATCATTCTTAGGGCTTCACGATATCGCTGCTATAAGAATGACAGGTCAAAGAGGGAGAGATCCATCACCAACTACCATTTAAGGTATCAAAATATGTCTACTCTACAAACCTCACATGACTCATGACCTAAGAAAAAGTAGGTCCTGTTGCTACCAAGTGCTACAATGCTAGATAAAGTGGTAAAATCGATTCCCTGACAAATCCTTTACTCAAATTCTACTCTGTAGGGAAGAAAGTGGGGGTACATATAGCCCACTCAAGAAATCTAACCAAGTAGTCAGTTTATACTGCAAACCTTTGGAAACTAAGCTTGAACTCTACCTATTGCTAACACTATAATCATTCTTAGGGCTTCACGATATCGCTGCTATAAGAATGACAGGTCAAAGAGGGAGAGATCCATCACCAACTACCATTTAAGGTATCAAAATATGTCTACTCTACAAACCTCACATGACTCATGACCTAAGAAAAAGTAGGTCCTGTTGCTACCAAGTGCTACAATGCTAGATAAAGTGGTAAAATCGATTCCCTGACAAATCCTTTACTCAAATTCTACTCTGTAGGGAAGAAAGTGGGGGTACATATAGCCCACTCAAGAAATCTAACCAAGTAGTCTGAAACAGATGTTGAACCCTACTGAGGAACTATTGATCCATATCTAGCCTACAAACTATCTGCCACAACTCTAGTTGGATATATTGATGCTTCAGACGTGTCCACTAACAAACTCATGCTATCCATCTAAAAGAGAGTAGAATCCAAGGAAGTAATTTTAGAGATTATTCAAAGTAAAATCAAACGACAAAGGATAAGAACCTAAATTCCTTACTAATGCTATTATACACTCCTAAGGATGGGATATGGATGTCTATGCATCGATCTACAGGACTCTATTAGGATTGTTCTCACTCTAATGATAACGGTCAACCTAGAGCTTTTATACCAATTTGTCACGACTCAATTTCTCAAGACATAATGGGACCTACTCAACCCCTCCAGTATGTAAGCCTATCTCATAGCTCAGAGCCATAGACAAGGGGCTATCCCAGTGGAAAACAACTATAATAAGTAACAATTGCCACAATAAAGATAAGAAATACAAAATGGCAAAGAAAATAACATACAGAAAACTCAACCCAAGACTTGACATTAGTCATTATTCAAGCATTTAATACATAAACAAGAGTATAAGGTTTTGTTAAATACAAAAATAGGCTATTTCCGAATAAAAAATAAAGATGAGTCTAATGCAGTAAGATGGAAATTGACAACTCTTGTTGCTAGGAGCTCACTAAGATCTCTAAAATCCTCAGCTAGCTATGCCCAAAAGAAAGTCAATAGTGGGGGACTCAAACTATGACTTGTAGGGCCAAAAGTGTAGTATGAGTACCAAACGAATGGTACTCATTAGACATAGACCGATTGAGTTGAACAGATAAACCAAGTATAAATAACATGAAAATAAGGCAAGTATATATAACATAAGTAATGAGATAATAGCGAAGATAACACTAAATGAAGTATACGAGGCAATGAAGAGAAAAGAGGGGTATACTTGGGAGGATCAGGCCTACTAGCTGCTAGTATGAAAGACATATTACAAAGTCAAATCAAAAATAGCAATGAAAGAAATATAAAGATTCTGGGCTAATCCATCAACTTAGGGACTAGTTGTAACCAACCTAAAAGGGCACACATTCAAACCCAAAAAGAACAATCACGCCTATCATAAATATCAAAAATCACTACAAAATAGAATAGTGCAGGTATAAGCAAATAAAATCAACCGGCTTTCCATACAATTGATGTCCCAAACAATCCCTCTTATACTTCTCACTCCTCTTTCTAAGCTTTTCTCCTTCAAGTTGCGCGATATAAGTCATGAGCCGAGATAAGTCCATATCACAAACAAGCATGCAACATTCTTCATTAATCAAGTCGGATATTACTAACACAAATTAGTTCATCCTTGCACTAGAGTCGACAACCAAGTGCAAAACATATGTGGATAGCTTGTTGAACTTGAGGGAATATTTTCTCACACTCATGGAGTCTTATTTGAGATTCATAAACTCCATCATATTTGCCTCCCTTAGTTCAATACGAAAGAAACGGTTAAGAAAGGTGACTTTGAATTCTTGATATGGAATAGGCTCATCATTCTTCCTCTCCATCTTCCATTGAGCAAATCATATTTGAGCAAGGCCTTTGAGTTGATAGGACACAAGTTCTCCTTTCTCCTTCGAGCTTATCCTCATAATATCAAGGACTTTGTACACCTCATCAATAAATTCTTGGGGGTCTTCCTCCACTTTAGAGCCATGAAAATTTAGAGGGTTCATCCTTGTGAAGTCTCTCATCCTTGAGGCCAGAGTTGAAGAATAAGGATCTTGAACCCTTTGGTTGGCTACGACCCTCACCAACAAAGTAACCATATTTTGATACTCGACATGAGTGACCCGTTTTTCTTCTTGAGGAGCTTGTAGAATCGAAGGGGCTGGATCACCCTCAGGAATAGGAGCTCTTTGTGTTATTCTTCTTGGTGGCATGATTTCGAAGTGCAAAAAACCAACTATTAGAGATAGAAGCCTTATATTAAGTTCTAAAGCATGACATAGATCATGAAGAAGTGAATCAGTTCCTAAAATTCCTCATAGCCTCTTATTCATAGTTGTGGCACACTTACAACAGTGGATAAGACTCTACTTGATACGGTGTGTTGGATTTTTGAGGACCATTCCTAAACCTAATGTTCTAATACCAAGCTTGTCATGACCCAAGCCTATGACCTAGATGTGACACGACAAATGGAAAACTCGAATGAACCCTAAACAAGCCTCTAAACATAAGTAAGCACATCCTTAGTTGTGGAAGCATAAACAAATATCAAGCAAATAATTCCAAGGGATTTAGGACTTTGGACTCAAGATATAGGGTTAGAAAGGAAAAAGAAACTTCCACCATCACATAACCAGCAACGACTAAGGAAAGGGTGAGTATGGATCAATCTATGGGGAATTAGGGGCTTAGGAATTTCATCACATGCCATAAATATTCAACAACACATACAAGATAGGGACTAAAGGAAGTCTTAAATTATTAAGAAGCTTCATAAGAGTCAACACTTCACATTCATCCAATGACACCTCTATCATGAGTGGAACGGGGGCTAAGACATCTTCTGGCTCACCCTCAATAGTAAATATCCAAAAATAGGCAAGTCTTAACATAATTATGAAAGGAAAGTGGATATTGTCCCTTAAATGGAGTACTCACTAATAGAAATCTTCAAGCAAGCCAACTAGCTACTTGGAGGAGGATGAATAGGAGCTCTGGTCCCTACATGGTTAAATCATAAAGGCAAAAAATATGCATTAGTATTTAGAATGTTCTAAGTGTGTGGGGCGAAATACAATAAACACAAAATCCATAATTAACTAGATGTGTAATCAAATACAACATACATAAGCTCAATATGACATGAATGATCAATACCTTAGTCAAAACATGCATGGAGAATAACCAAATCACATGACGTATCATACATGTGTTGGAAGGGACCCTAATCGACATGTAAGACCTAGCGAGCTACTACTTGAAATCCTGATGTTCACTTCACATAAAAAAAGAGTTGTTTATTGCCAAGGAAAACCATCCACTCATATTATGGTATCAACTTTTTGAACAGTGATACAAAATGTCATTACCTTATGGTATAACTTTTTAAGTAGGTGTCACAAAATATCCTTACTTTATGACATGGCCTTTTAGGTAGGTGTCAAAAAATATTCTTACCTTATGACATAGTCTTTTCGGTAGGTGCAAGACCATTTAGGGAGTCAATATCATAAACCTATGGTGACACATCATTTAGGGACAATGGCCACTAACCAAGGTCATCGTGATGCTAGGTTAACAATCCCACAGAATACTTAAAATATTTACATAACCATATCATACATAACTTCATAATTGATGGCAGTATCATAGGAGTAGCTCATCAAAACCATCACATCATAATATCAAAGAAGGGCTTCATGTCATTCATACCTTGCATATCTTCCCATAAGAATCTTAGAATATAACTTTAGTTAAAACATGGTGGGTATATGCATTCAAGCTCAAAATCATGCAATTCAAGAGTAAAGCACATGAGACGAGCAAAATAAAGTGATTTAAGAATCATTGATAGAAACCTACCATTATTATAGTAAAACCCCCAATTTAGGAATCATGAAATCCATTCAAAAATTCATAATCTTTTCAAGTCTCTCAAGATATCATAACATACAAAGCTTTAGTATCATAAATATATCATAATCCTATTCCTTGATAGAAGCTCATGTATCAATAGACCAACATCCAACAAATTTCAAGCATATTTCATGTATAGGAGTAATAATTGAAAGTACCCATCTGAAATTAGTCCTTGAAATCATGTAATTTGATGAAAATAGCTTTGAGGACTCCATGGGTGGAAGAACCCATGGATGGAAGACCCACATACCTTAAGGTATTAAACCTGATGAAGGAGACTTGATAAAACTTGAGGAATAACTTTGGAAGCTTGGTCTTCATTGGAGTGGTCTTGGAAACCCTAGAAATTTGGATGAATGTTTGAAGAGAAAAATTGGGAGATTTGAGAGGAATTTGGGGGTGTTTAAGAGAGGAATAGTTCCAAAAATATGAGAATTAGGTTTAGAAATGTGTATTTGGGATAAATAGGTCAAAACCTCTTCTTGAAAAAGTAAAAATATTATTAAAAGGTTAAAAAAGACATTTTAATGTGTCTCGGCAACAAAATCAGCAGTCCAGGGATTCCATCGCCAAACCATTCGATGGTACATGGATGGAATCTTCATACTACCCTTTTTGATAGTTTTAGAGACTTTACAAAGAGATTTAGTGACCAATTCAGTGGATCACTGAATGCATTCGATGGTAAAATTAACCACTGCCCATTTCGACAGCCCAAATAAGCTTCAATATAATGATCGTAACTTTTTACTTTGAACTTGAATAAGGTGAAATTTGATGAGTTGAAAAGCTAATTGAAAGACCTACAATTTGATAGGTAGTACATCACCTAATTCATTATATGCTAATACATATTCCCATTTGAAGTTGACCTTTATATGAATTCACATCGAAACTTAGCCGATTAGAATTATTTGGTCTTGGCTCGATGTAAGAGATGCCTTATGACCCCAAACCACATGTTATCAACTTTGAATACCTATAAATTGATCTCACCATAATAGAAGTCATCAAGTTGAGCCTATACGCATACGAGGAATGATTTAGGTCCTAGCTTAAGATCTAGGACGTTACATGCACCATGGGAAGATGCGAAAATGTAGGGTTAAGTACCGGTAAAAGGTACAAAGTAGGAACCATTGGACGATTAAGTAAAATATTGTAAATATCAAATGCCCAAATATAAAAGATTGTAGTAAAACTAGCAAATCTGAATTCGGGCCAATAATGAATATATTAGTGACAACATCGTATCCCAACGACTAGAATCAAGTTGTGTATCTCAACCCAACCAAAAGAATCATAGCTGAATCCATACCCTCAGTATCATATAGTTAAGGTTATGGGTTGTACATGGGTGTAAGGCCTAAATATCTATGCATGTACACCCTTCGAGCCCTCATATGTCTAGAGTGTACATCTCCGTACAACTAAGGTGTCAAATGGTGCTTTGGTGGAACCCTGCACAAAATAATATAACCTTGTAATGGAATAGTCCTCGATCCTAGGATGTGTGTTATATCAGGTAGTGACACCCGACCCTGGAACCTATATATATATATATATATAACGATGGGATGAATCTCCCATGGGAGAATCCTCCTAATCGTGATGAAATGGTCACTCAACCCTATAACTTTTATCATGTTAGGTCATGAAACGCGACCCTATAATCTATATCGTGTTAGGTTGTGACACCCAACCTTGTATACCTCCCAAATCCCTCACTATATATATGATTGTGTGGCTTTATGCATAGCAACTTTAAGGCAGCATCGACTTAAGCCTAGATAAGGCCCAAAGAGAACTGATAATCGAAGATGTGTCACCTATCCAGAATCATACAACAACCCAACTGATATAAATGAAACCCACCAAGGTAACCATGTGCCAGCCCCACTGGTATTGTAACAATCTCTAGTACAAGATAGTGGCCTCAAGGACTGACTCATACAGATGGTATCTCAACCACACATAGCCTAATGAATCCCACACGATATAGCATACATAGCTTTAATAGGATCACATCCCCACATCTTACTCATGTAAGGTTCAACATTCGTATCTTATGCCAAGAGTCGTAACACTCAATTAGAAGAACAAACTACAACCTTTCTCAGAATATAGCATGTTCTCCTAGTATTACGTAAGTTTAGCAAATGTACAATGACAGCATATGTCTATGTATATATATATATGTCACAAAAATAGTATAGAATCATGTCTAATCAAAGATGAGTATACCACAAAACAACCACAAGTACTCAGAGTAGACATGAATAGTCACAACCATATCACATGTATCTAGAATCATCTGGGTTATTAAAATAATATGTTTACCAAGACAAATCCATAACATAACATGTATTCTACAACCAACCTCACAAGCTAACATATATCCATAGCATCAAACTACACACACATCCAAACAAGAGTCAAGTCGAGTATACATACCAATCATAGGGCCTTAGACCATATCTAGCCTTTATCAGGTCTTTTCGTAGTTTAATAGTGCCAAAACTCAACTAATATCTTAGCTATAGCTAATATCATACCCAATATA
This sequence comes from Solanum aculeatissimum, assembly GCA_038996855.1. NCBI lineage: Eukaryota > Viridiplantae > Streptophyta > Magnoliopsida > Solanales > Solanaceae > Solanum > Solanum aculeatissimum. The sequence goes on from JBCEWC010012339.1 coordinate 11,844, forward strand.
GTAGCCAACATATTATATTAGTGTACACATCATATACATGTGATACCATCATATACAACATATCCCTATTAGTAAGTCTAGTACACATACAACCACAACACCCATTTCAACTCAGTCTAAGACATAGATAAGCCTAGCCTACTTGGAAGGAAGTTCCTCATACTTTGAATTAGTCCACTCAAGATTTTCCCTTACTGATTGTCTCCAAATGTTATTGTGCAGTCAAAACATGACTCACATGGTCATTATTACTTATTTGACCGTAAAATCTCAAGAATCGGGGGAAATTAGGTTAATTATGACAAGAATGGGGGAAAATAGGGCCCACGTCCAAAATCTCAAACCAACACCCATAAACTGATTCCTACGTCATTATGAGTCTATATCAGAACAAAAAGAAACAACTAAAAAATGAGGTTACATTTCTTATTGGAAAATATTTTTATACAAAACTTCTCGATCAAATTCAACAAAAATACAGTCAAATTATTAGTCTCCAAACATACCACAACGTTCCTCTTGGAAAATAGAACTACTTAGACTCCAATTTCACTTAATTTCAATGAAAAATGACTGAGACATCACAACGTAAAGTTTTTACCAACTTCTGATACATAACCATCTAAAAACAACCAATTTACCTCGTAATTCACACAAAAACTAAAATCTGATACTCCCACAATGTTTCTCAAAAAATTCCATAGAATTTAGCCTCTTCTAAATTGCCAAAAATGGAGTTACGTAGCCAAAATTAGGCTTGGATTATAGGATGGTTTCACCAGTTATGAAAGAGCGGTGAAGACACGGACGTGGTGCGCATGGGTGTAGGTGTGGCATACATGGGCACAGGCGTGTAAGCATGTGCCATGCCGCACATGTGGGCATGCCCTCTGCTCACGCGAAGGCATGGCCCTCCTGTGCTGCACCAACTTTTCCAAAAACTTCTTTAGAGCATTTAGGGACCATCCATTTTACATAAATAAAATATGTAACCATATGATTTTCAAAGTTCTGGATCCAACCGTGTGGTTGGAATTTCTAACGGAGATTCCCACAATAAAGTGAGGGTCCCATTTCTTCCTTTTATTTAAAAGAGTTTATGGGACCAAAATGCACTTGGAAGTCCTCGCCAACCTATGAAAAGTCTTCTTAGGCTATATTTAACATTCTAGAGTTGACCATGTAATCAGGTTTCCATTCCAATCACGTTTACCTAGGTTTTTACAGAAAATCACTTTTTATCCTTCGATTGAACTAATTTTACAATTTATGACTTAAACTCACACCAGAACCCCTAACCCTTGAGCCAACTACACTGCTAGCCTAATTTGGCCATTCTGAAACTAATGGAATCATCAAAATTCCATTTTGAGATCGTTTACTAGGACTTTATCAGTATGGTTCTGCTCTACTATATTCACATGTTGAGTAAACTCAATTTTACAATTATAACTCCTTATTTAGGTCAAATCCCACATAAGTCACAATAACTCATCCAATAACCATACCAATAGTCTCAACAAGTCAAAAATAGCTTGAGGTCACTATGCACATGCTCAAATCAATAACATAATCATGGAAACACAAAAATGACCTAGAGGGTCATTACATCAGCCGAGTTATCGGTGGAGCAATAGTACAAAACCCCTTAATAAACCATCTGTATTACCCAGCTAAACCAATAAAGATCTTAACCTCAATAACAAATGTGGGCCTAGCCAAACCACGGATGTCCTTAATCTTAGTTGGATCTATCGTAATATCATCCTTGGACACTATGTGCCCAAAAATGTTACAGACTCTAACTAGAATTAACACTTAAAAAACATAGCATAAAGCCAGTGGTTCCTCAATATCTGAAGAAATCCTATGGTTTTTGGTATGCTGCTCTTGGCTCCATGAGTATACCATGATGTCATTAATGAAGACTATAACAAAAGAATCTAGGCAACGCCTGAATACATAGTCATCAGATCCATAAAAGCAGCAGAGGCATTTGTCAATTCAAAAGACATAATTAAGAACTCATAATTGCCATAATGAGTCCAGAAGGTAGTCTTAGGAATGTTTGCTGCCCTGATCCTCAGTTGACGATAATCGAACCTCAAATCAGTCTTAGGAAACACGATGGCCCTATGTAGTTGATAAAATAAGTAATCAATATGAGGCAACGAAGAGCGGTTCTTCACCATCTCTTTATTTAACTGTCTATAATTAATGCACATCCGAAGAGTCTCATCCTTCTTTTTGACAAACAAGATAGGAGCACCTAGGGAGAAATACTTGGCCGTATAAAACTTTGATCCACAAGATCTTGAAGCTGAACGTTGATCTCTTTAAGCTTGGAAAGAGCCATCTAATAAGCAAGTATAGAGATGGTCTTAGTGCTCGATACCAAGTATTTTGAAAAATAAACATCTCTCTCCAAAGGTACACAAGGCAAATAAACAAAAAACACATATAGATACTCATAAACCATCAAAACTGAACTAATAGAAGTAGCCTTGGCTCACACCTCACGAACATGAGAAAAACATTTTAAACAATCAATAGCTACCAACCTTTGAGCCCAAACATAGGAGATAATACTGATTGGTGTGAAAAAAATAGAACCCTACCACACCATTGGGGGTATATTAGGCATGGTGAAGGTAGAAGTCTTGGCATAACAATCTTGAACTACACAATGAGAAGCTAACCAATCCATGCCCAAAATAGTGTCAAAATGTAGCATATCAAGCAACATCAAGTGTGCTCGGGTATACTTGCCATGAATAGTAATCACACATAATCTACATACCTAATTTTCTGTTATAAAATCTCTTAAGAGGTTTGAAACACAAATCTAGAATGGAAGAGGCTCGGGGCTCACCCCTAAACGTGAAGCAAAATAAATGGATACATACAAATTAGTAGACTCGAGATAAAATAAGGCTAAGGCAGGCTACTGGTTTAAAATGATCATACCTTTAATAAAATCATCTGACATCTCAGCCTCTTAATAAACTGTAGCTATGTATAAATGGCCTTGACGGCGTCTCCCTCTGGTATTGCCTCTACTACCAGACCTTCCACCTCTAGAACTTCCCCTAAACCCCTGCTTGTCCCCTCGAGAACTCTGTTGGCCACCTCTATAGCCCTGTTGATCATCCTTATGGCCCTAATACTGACCTTTATATTTGGTTGTTTGTCTCTACAACACTATTCTTTCCCTTTCATACAAAAACACATCACATCCTTTATGGACGATACTTTTAAGTAGACCAAATTATCAACATCAAATTCAAGTTCGCTCCTTCTTACATCCGAATAGGATGTTTGGTGACTTTGAACAACCTTCAGTCTTTCCCTTATAAGTCATTTTTCTCCATAATGTTCCACCTTCATAAACACCTCCATTTGCTAACTAGACATATTTTACTGTCCTTCTAAGTCTTCCATTTGGACAAAAATTTTATCTTTTTCTAGAAGAGTCATGGATAGACATGCCTGAAAGAAGATCATATTTGTAGTCTTTCATCACATAAATATTGCTCTTGAATTTGATTTTCATCACCATTTATCTACATAATAGATTTTAATGGGCTTAATACACATATACAACATTACAAAGATCTAAAGTATTTTAAGAAAAGTGTTTATTGGAGTATTATTAATTTAAGTTGAGTTGAAGCTTTACCATCAACCATCAATAAAATATTAGTGCACACATAAATAAATATAATAACTAAAATAATGCATTGCTACGCAGCAGAAGCACGTTCTAGATAGTACATGTTGGTTGTTAATTTTTTAGTGGAGTTTTAACTCATCACTATCCCCAACAAATAATTTACATGGATAATTCATGATTAAGATCTATCAAGCACGTGAAGAGCATGTTGTGGATAGAAAATAAATAAATTAGACTGCATACTCCCTAACAATTTTAAAATCTAAAAAAATTAAATGAACGGCTCACTCTCAATAAGATTTACAAACCAGAAATTATTAATAATAATAAGAGCCTAATCTCAATGAGTTAAAGTGGAGTCAAGTTACTACCATTCGACACAGATATTTACACCTATATAATTCATGAATAAGATC
>JBCEWC010012340.1:0-15930 GCA_038996855.1 Solanum aculeatissimum
TTCCCCAAATTCTACAAGCTAGCTTCAATGGAGGTCAAGAGAGCCTTAGGATCTTAAGAGAGTGTATAGGAGAGTTCCAATAGATTGAATAGGGTTTAGGGGATGATTTAAGGGTTTAGGATACCTTAGGGGACCAAAAGGGGCTAAGGGAAATGTTAAATCACGAAAATACCATCAATAAACCGGAACTTTTCACTGCACACAACACCCAAACGATAGCTACAGTGTCGTCGAACTGTCACATGGTCCGTTCAAATGACCGTCTACCCTTCCTTAGCAAATTCTTCAACGCGAACTCTCAGAGGACTTTCTGTTACACTTCACGAACCACTAAACGGTACATTAAAGGTGAGATATCTCATTCAAGGCACCTTCCAGCCTTCCTTAACCTTAAAATCAATAGCCAAGCCTTGGCCTAGCCACTGCCTCACTCCACGAGGCAGTGAATATCCCGTCAAGTGACAAACGGTCTGTTTGAGGATCCGTTGACCTACACTTGGCTTAGGGGTGGCTCCAAGCCACCCCAAGCTCACTGTGACGCCACACGGGACCCTAGACAAACCGTGCAAAGTTTCACGGTCCGTGCAAATGTCCTTGGCTATTTTTCTGAGCCTATCTCCAATGGCTTCCAAATTTTAGACAGTCTCACTGTTTAGGCTATATCTCCCTCCCCCGAAGTCCAAATTGAGTGAAAGCACTTGTGTTGCAAAGCTAACTCAAAGAGATTCAATTTGATATATGGTATTACACATGGTTCTGCCCACATAAAACGTTATTACTGTTTGAAGTACACTGCCGAAACTTTCCCTCTAGGCCACTTACTAGCCTAATTTGCATTCGGCCACTTAAACTCATCCCGTGGCCCCCAAAACTCAACCATGACTTGTAGTACATCATAGAATGCCAACCATAAGTAGATTTTGAAAATGTTCAGGTTGTTACAACTGAGATCTCTACTTGGAAGTGGGAGGAAATTAATATGGACGTCATGTTTGGATTGCCTAAAATTATGAGGCATTTTGACTCCATTTGGGTCATTGTTGATAGAATGACTAAGTCAGCGCATTTCTTGTCGATCAAGACCACTTGTGGTGCTAAAGACTATGCAAACATGTACATTCATAAGTTGGTTAAATTGCATGGGATCCTATTATCTATCATCTCAGATTGTGGTGCCTAATTGACTTCTCATTTTTGGATATCCCTCCAAAGAGGACTTGGTAATAAAGTTAATCTTAGCATAACATTTCACCCACAAATGGATGGTCAAGCTAAGAGGAATATTCAAACCCTTGAGGATATGCTTAGGGCTTATGTGTTGAAGTTCAAAGGAAGTTGGGATGAGCGTCTTCCACCCATTGAGTTTGCTTATAATAATAGTTACCACTTTAGCATCGGGATGGCACCATTAGAGTCTTTGTATGGGAGAGGATGTAGATCCTCGGTTAGGTGGTTTGAAGTAGGGGAAATGACTTTGGTAGCTCCAGACTGGATTTTGGAATCTATGGAGAAAGTAAGGTTGATAAGGGAGAGAATGAAGGGGGCCCAAAGTCAGAAAAGGTTTTATGCCGAAGCTAGGAGGAGAGACCTTGAATTTAAAGTTAATGATTGGATTTATTTGAAAGTTTTGCACATGAAGGACATCATTAGTTTTGGCAATAAAGGGAAGCTAAAATCGTAGATATGTAAGGACTTACCAGATCATGAGATAGGTTGGTAAAGTTGCATAGTAGTTGGAATTGCCTATGGAAATGAGCATGTTTCATTTGTTCTTCCATGTTTCAATGTTAAGGAAGTGTATGGGTGATCCAAGATCCATTGTGCCCTTAGAAGTGGTGAATGTTGAGGAGAATTTCACTTATAGAGAACCCTTGTTGAGATTTTAGATAGGCAAGTCATGAGGTTGAGGAACAAAGGTGTGGAGTCCGTTAAAGTCTTTTAGAGGAATCAACTAGTTGAAAGCACCACATGGGAAGCAGAAGCAGACATGAAGAAATGATACCCCTATATCTTCCACTCTAATCAAGCTTAAGGTACCAAGTTTTCCTACTTGAAAACTTTTATTTTCCTTGCATTTTATTTTCATGTCATCTATGCAAAATTACATGTTTATGAGGCTGCACTATAAATAGTATTTGAGGCACAAGTTTAAAAATTTTCATGAGAAAGCATTTAAGTTGCATATTTGCATGCATGATGGGTTGTAAATTTCTCTTTGTTCTTTAGAGCTCATGTTTACCACATTTGGGGATGAATGTTCCCAAGAGGGAGATATTGTAAGGCCCTACATGTTAGAGGATATGAAAAGTGCAAGGGAAATAAAGTCTAGAATTTTCAGAGGCCAAGTACAAACCAAGTTTTCAGCTCGTGGTTCATTTCATGAGTCGTAAACAAAGCTAATGAATTAGGGTGCAAGGTTGGAAATTTTACCAAATGTAAGTGGGTTTTACGATTGGGCTTTATGGTTTATGAAATAGACTACAGATTGTACTAAGTATTCATGGTCCAAGGGTTCAATTCTAGTAGCCTAGGTTTAGGGACCCTCAATGCAAAAAGGTGTTTCATGAGCCGTAGTTTATATTACAAGCCATAAATTGTGCTTCTAGAATGATGGCTTCACTTGATGGGAAATAAGTTTTCTGAAGTTCGAAGTTCGAATAATAGGGAGCCTGTAGACTCTTTTATGAGATGTATATGTGCTCGTGGATGGAATTTTAGAGAAAGTTTTAGAGGGGTCAAAAACCAATAGTACGAGACCCCTTTCTATGGCCCGGAAAATATACTACAACCCGTAATTGGGGTTTTGTGGTCTAGTCTAACAAATTTTTATAAGGGGCATTTTCGATGATTCCTAGTATTCTATGCCTATGCTACGTTGTTTAGGCCCTAAAATTAGCCCTTTCTAGCCTTATACTACCCTAAAACATTTAATTTCAATTCATTCCAAAAATAACCAAAGTATAGGACCTCTCGAAACAATCTCAAGTTCCTCAAAGATATTCAAGTGAAGAGTGCAAGCTAGAATTTTGGATTCCTTCACTTCCAAATCCGATTTGTTCAAGTAAGTCACACTAAGGTATGTTGTTTGATTTGTGGGGACTTTCCCACCACAAAGATCAAACATTTCCCTTTCCCTCTTTGGTTTTCAAGTTATGCACATTCCATGAAATTGAATGAGCTTCTTTTAAATGGTATTATTATGTAATATGTTATACTTTTAGGACTATGCATGCTATAATACTATGAAAGATTATTAAAATTGTTTATTTAAGAGATGGTTTCATGATACCCTAATTAGGGTCTTTACTCATGTATATGGTGGGTTGTTTTGAATGATTTTAAATGGTTACCATCTATCTTATTTATGCATGTTACTCTTCAATTTCATGATTTCAAGTCTTGATGCATGAAGCCACCTTGTTTGAAGAAAAGTTACATGTTAGAATTAGTGAAAAGGCTTTATCTTATGAAATGAAAGCTCATGAGTATTATTAATATTGAGGGAGATCAAGTATGTTACTATTCCATGGAAATGTTACAAATAATATGCAAGATTATGAAGCCCTTTTTATCATGATAATGGTCTTTAAAGAGATACTATTGTCATGGTAATATAATTTATGAGTTTATGCATATTAGAACTATGTTTATGTTCATGTATTCTGTGGGACTAGACTTAGCACTGAGAGGACCTTGGTAGATTTCTATTGTACCTTAACTAAATACCACCGTACGATTTATGTATTGGCTAGTGGATCCACATATAGCTCCATGTTTATGATTAATCACCGAAATGGGTATGTTCCCGTAAGGTTCTTGTAAATCACTCTCTGAAATGGGTAAGATCCCATAAGGTGAGGTATTGTCTACCTTGACAAGTAGACTACTCTTTTCCTGGTGTAGATGCAATATTGGTATTCCATGTAGTAGCTCGCATGGTATTATGTGTATGGTCTCTTCTAACATATATATGTGCTATGACTATGACATTATGCTTTTCCTCCATGCATGTTTTAATTAAGGCATTAACCATTCATGTCCTATTAATCTTATTTCATTTATTTATGATTATGCATCTTGTCTAACATAGCTTATGATTTTCTTGTTGCATTGCATTCCGCATACTTAGTACAGTGAAAGTACTAATGCAAACTTTTGCCTACATGATCTAACCATGTAGGAACTGGAGATCCTCCCTATCCACCTTCATGGGGCTAGTCCATTTGAGAAGATCTTGCTTATGGTGAGTCTTTTACTTTAAGGGTAAAATCAATTTTCTATCTAGCTTATTTATGATTAAGACATTGTTTTTTTTCCTACTTACTTTTGAGGGTGAGCCAAGGACAGTCATGACCCTTGTTCTAGCTATGATTAGAGGTACTGTTGGATAGCATGCCATACATATTATGTGATATTCTTGTATATATGTAGACTTTCCCTAGTCCATATCCCATGTTTGGTTGTTGTTTGTGATGATATTGGAAAGATGGATAAATTCTTAAGCCCTACTTCCCATAGAATGCATCCCATATCCCCTTCTAGTAGATTTATATGTTGTAGTTGTATGATGAAAATTCCTTATCCCTTTCCCCACAGAGTATGTCGTAAGCCCCTAATCCCCTTAGAACTATTTGTTGATGAATGGTTCACACTTTTTAACAAATGGTGTGCGCATGGATGCTATGAGGCTTATTTTGGGTACCTTTGGGTTCACCATGTCATACCTAGGCTCTAGACTTGGGTCGTGACAAAGACATCGAGAAATTCATTAACTATAGGGACTGAATCAAGAGTAGGAACTTTGGATTCAACTCCCTAACCTGAAAAAACATGATATATTCACCCCTTAGAAATCATCTTCCTAGTATTTACATATAAAATGAACTTACCCTTAAACACCAAATTTGTAAGGCCCCACATGTTGGGAGGTGTAGAAAGTGCCTAAGGAATGAAATCTTGAAATTCTTTTAGTATTAGTGGGTATATTAGAGGCCTTATGGGTTGTATGTTGATGTACGAGCGGTACATTGGTTCATGAGTCCTAAGTGTGCATTCTAGTTACTCATGTTCGGGGTACCATCTAGGTATGAGGAAGTCTATAGGCCATAAGTGCCACCACGAGCCATAAGTTGGGACTCATGGAATGATGGCTAGGCTTGGTGAAAATATTGATTTCTGAAGTTGGGTCTACGAGACATCCAACGGCCCATAGATTATCTTATGAGTCGTAAGTCCCATCGTAGGTTGGGGGATCAGAGGTAGTTTTTGAAAGTCCAAAATGTCATCAGACGAAGCTCTTACCTATGGCCAGTAAACTGGTCCATGGCCCGTAATCGGGGTCTCATGGTCCCATCCAGTAAAGGTTTATAAGGGGAAATTTTGACCTTTCATATCCACCAAAGCTACATTGTTTAGTCAAAAAAATAACCCCTTATCAGCCCTGTACAACCCTAATACACTCCTTTCCAACTAATTCTCAAAATACTCTAAGTCCCAAACCCCTCCTAAGTACTTCAAGGTCTTCAAGGAGAGTGCAAGCTAGGGTTATTGTCTCTTCATCTCCAAATCAGACTTTCTCTCTATAAAGTTATCAAGGTATGTGGGTTTGGATTATGAAGAACTTTTCTCCACAAGTTTAACCATTCTTCTCCCTCATTTATTTTTAAGTTATGGATATATATGGGTGTTTTATGAACTCTTTTATTTGAAAATTATTATGAGGAGAATTATGATTTATTACCTTTGTACATGATTATGCATTTAAAGGTCGTGTGAAATTTATGGATTTTTATAAGGGTTTGATGATACCCTAGTTAAGTCTTATGATGTGTAGGTGGGCTATTTTGAATAATGTTCAAGTGGTTCCATTTTACTCCTCTCATGTTATTTACTCGTGAGATGGATGATTTCAAATCTATGTACATGTACCCACCATGCTTTGACCAAAGATATATTTCAAACTTTCTAGGATAGTAAAGGTCTTATAACGAGATACATAAGCTACTCTTTGATAAATGTTGAGCTATTATGAGACTGTGCATGCAATGACTATAATTATGAAGTCAAGGTTTGTGTAAGATGAATTTTATGTTTCCATGTCTATGTGTTGGAAGATGATATATATAATTATGATGGGTTCTTTAGGAATGATTTAAGTTAATGGTTTTTCACTATATGACTTGAAGTATGATTTCTACATAATGAGAGTTCAATCACGTGCTACGAAAATTTATGAAAGAATATGGGTTTTGAGGCAAATTTTATGATGATCTATTCTAGGGATTTATTAAGATTATAGTGGGTTGTTAGGATGGTTTCTATATGGTCATGTTTTATGGCGTTTAAGTCCTATGCTCTTGAATTTTGTGATTTTAAGTATTTCTGCATGAATCCTCCAATTTTGGAATCTGGGCTATATGAAGGAATGTCTATGATGAAAAGGTTTGCTACATACTTGCAAGTTCATGATTACGAATGTTAACGACTTCTTTCAAAGTTTATGAAAGATTGTTAAATGATGTTTTTAATGAGGAATGAAGGCTTATGAGATGTTCTACGTTTATGATTGGCTTATGAAAAGTCACCAATGAATGCATGTTTGATGGTAGAGGATCTCCCATCTAGTTTAGGAATGCATTTTTGATGATGGAGGATCTCTCATCCAAGGTATGATTAAGGAGCTATCCCATGACTTTAACGTTTTGATATTAAAGGGTTACAGATTGGATAAATTCCCCTCCCTCATGACTTGGAATAATTTCAATGATACGATTCTATGACTTTTGATTTTCTATCCTTGTGAGATCACTTCCTAGCACCGAGTTGTACTAGAGGTGAATACCCAAGTCCCAAAACTAATTGCCACCATAGGTAAAGGGATTAGAGGGGATCACCCAAATCCCTATGAGACGAGTACCCTAAATATATGGGCTTGAGGCGAGTATTTGAGTCCATGAACTATATGTGAGTATCCATTTCACATAAGGCTTAGTGGATCTACTGAAGCATTAAGAGGTTTACCCTGGCAAAGTGACTTCCCCCTTTCTTCTGGTGTAGGGAAAACATCGAGACTTCATGGATTAGCTCACATGGTTTATGTTGATTATGGTCTCTCTGACTATGAATTATGAACTTCCCAAAGGCTTATGGTACATCCTACCTTTGACCTATGGTTTTCTTATACATGCTCATGTTCCCGCCTCCCCCCCATGTCCCCAAGATATTCTCATATGATGATTTATGATAGTTCTTTCTTATTATCTACAAATATGTTTATTACTATGGATGGTGTTTTAAATTCATAAAATCATTGGTTTACAACTCAAAAATGATTTCATCATGTATGACTATCGTCCCTTCTCATTTATGTATGACGTAATATGTGGATTGATGGTTTTTCATGCATATTTTAACCAAGGCATTGTGTATTCCTGGAATATTGAGCTTATACCTATTGATTATGAATATGCATATTGTTTAATTATGGCTTATGTTCCTTGTAACAATGAACCGCTACATACTTAGTAAATTGAAACGTACTAACACATACTTTTTGCCTGCATGATTTAACCATGTAAGGAGTGGAGCTCCCTTTTATCTTCCTCATCCATATGGCTAGACGATTCGATTGAAGATTACTTTTAGTGAGTCCTCCACATTCGGGGACAACTACCATTTACTTTCTTGTTTATTTACACTTGTCTATTTTTGGATACCATCTTTGAGGGTGAGTCTGAGAGATGTCTTGGTCCCCATTCTATTCACGAGCAGAGGTGTTGTGGGATATAGATATGAGTCTGAGAGATGTCTTGTTATGTTTATGTATTACGGAAGGGTCTCTCGGTCCCTAATTCCCTCTACGTGTTGATGTTTGTTGTTGATGACATAAAGAAAGTCTTAATTCCCTATCTATCCCTATAGCATGAGTCATACTTACCCGCCCCATAGACTTAATTGTTATGTGGTTCTATGCAAATCCACTTCCCTATGACATCCCCATAGCGTGAGTCCAATGTCCAGCTTTCCCTTAGAGATTATATGTTACTTGCTTATTGCTTAATTACGCTTCCACGAAACCAATGATGTGCCATGCATGCTTAAGAGGCTTGTTTGGGACCCTTTGGTTCCCCATTCGTCGGGTTATGCCTAGGCCATAGTCTTTGGTCCTGACATAATTAGTTCTCTTCCACTCAAGAATGAGTTCATTAGAAACTTGGAATTTGACCATATGGATTCTACCATCAATAGAGGCATACGATGCATGCCACCAATCCGTACCAAGTATAACATCAAAATAATCCTTGTCAAATTCAACAAGATCATGTGGAAAGACTTTATGTAATATCGACACAGGTCAATTTCTATAGACATTCTTGGCTAGGACTGACTCACCAATTGAAGTATTAATTGATATGGCTCTAATAAGACTTAGGGAGACACATCAAATTTTATATCAAGGTAAGGAGTGAAAAAAGACATATTTGTACCAGGGTCAAGTGAAGCATACACATCAATATAAAAAACCCTTAGAATACTTGTAACCACGTTGGGAGAGTCTTCTACCTCTTGCCTAGTATGTAGAGCATAAAATTGATTGCCACACGAGCCACCTCTTTAAGATTGGGCACCTTATTGTACTTTCCCTCTTTGAGATACTTGAACTTGAGATCTCATCCTTTGTTAGCAATATTAGGACACTCGGAGGTCTTGTGCCCCATCTTTCCAAAACCAAAGCAAGCACCCATGCCACTCAAGCAATCACCAATATGACTTTTTCGTACTTTGGACACTTAGGAAGAGTAGTACCACTAGCCTTAGAACCATCACCTTGAACTTTAGGGGTAGGCATCCTATCCCAATAAAACTGAATAGCAACCTTGGATTCCCCTTGCACTTGTTGGAAATGGCCACCACTAGACTTAGCATGTGAAAATACACCCTCTAAATGAGACCACTTAGATTTCCTTATCCTCATATTTTGAAGCTTCTCACTCTCAATTTGCTTGGCATGAGTCATAGGTCGAGAAATATCCATCTCTTTTATAAGCATCCCAGTTTTGCACTCTATCTTCACGAAGTCGGATAACTCTAAAATGAACTTATTCATGTGGGCTCTAGGTTCGTGTAACGACCCAGAAAGTTTCAAACTTCCTAGTGGTTTGTCAAGGTCTATTTTGAACCTGCTTTGGTTGGCCATTGCCCATCGTGGGTCGTACTTATGTGACCATGTTCAAAGGAATCACGTTGGTTGAGTTTTGCATGAGGTTGTGTGGCAGGGAAGACTTTGAATTGTCATTCTTTTGGTACAAGATAAAATGTGTGGTCAACGACATATCAGATTGAAAGTATTTGAGTTATCTTCGTAACGTAATTGGTTTCACTCGAAGAGGAGTTTGGATGTGGAAGTTATGGCTTTTGTAGTAAGACTGTCTGTGCAAAGGCATTCTTGAAAAGGGAAGTAAATATTGGCTAAGTCAGGGTCACGGATGAACCACGGACCGTGTGGGGGTTCACGGCCCGTGAGCCTATTGTGGAGTGATCCAGTGTGTGCCCTTGATTATGGACCAGGGCCCCAAACCAAGTGAGGCTCTATGGACCAGTTCACGGTCTGTGTGATGCCTCACAGTTCGTGAGTGAACCCGTGCAGTGGTCCAGCGAGTTTCTTGGACCCTGGGCCAGGACTCCGAGCCAAGTGAGGCTCCACGGATTAGATCACGGTCCTTGTGATGCCTCACGGCGCATGAGCCAGCCATAGAGTGGTCCAGAAGGTTCCTAGGATTTGCAAGCCAAGGTCGTGACTAAGTGTAGCCACACGGTCGAGTTCATGGACCATGGACCATTGTACGTTCCGAGTAATTATTTTGTGTCTCCAGTTCTTAGTTATTTTCTCCATTTCATTAATGGTTAAATTGTAATTTAAAATGATCTTAGGATCATTTTTTTCATGACCTGAGAGTAGGGCCTAGATGTGATATGGCAAAGGACAACCCCTGAATCATCGATCAAGCCATCTTAGCATCATCACATACATCATCAGTCCGGAAGCGCAAAAAATAACAAATAACACATAAGTCTAAGGAATTTCGGGGCTTTGGACTCAAGCTATGGGGATGTTGCCGGGAATGGGATAAACATGAATCACATAGCACATAGCAATTACATTCTAAGGGGCCAGTAAGTATGACTCAAGTTATAGGGGCAAGTAGGGTTAGGGACTTTCCACATAAGCACATTCCCAATCCAACATATCATAATAGCATCAGCAGAAATGAAAGCATAACATAAGATTCTATCACTTAACATAGAGAGGCATATCATTGCAATTAACACATAGCATAACATACAATTGAGTTCGATATGTCCGACAATGCCTCTACATAAGATGAGATGGGGCCTTGACATAATTTGGGCTCACCATCAAGTCATAAGATAAAGGAACATAAACTAAAGACACAGGGTAGATAAAATTGGGTATTGCCCTTGGAGTATGGGGCTCACCACAAGAAATGCTTCAAAGTCTTCACTAGACGTCCAACGGTGGGAGAAAATCATTTGCGGTCCCTATATGGTTAGAAAATATAGACAAGAGTATCGGTTAGCACATATAATACACTAAGTATGCGGGTATGCCATGAACATGCACATGATCCTACAACAAGGCTAGATTACAAGGGCACACATGGTACGGAAAGGAGTTCACATAGCCAAAGGAATTTATATCATAACAATATGTCATGCCATGTCGTGATGCATGAAGTGAAAACCTACATATCATAGCGGGGATATGACCTCAACCAACAACATGAGAGACCAAGCGAGCCACTACTTGGAATTGGACTACTTGCCCGGTAGATCCCTAATCAACCCTTAAGCAAGGGGATACATAACAAGTCAATACCATCAAGGGAGATAACCTATGGTGGCACATGGCTTGACAAAAATAAGTATTGACCCTTGGAGATAGTCCACCCCGACTCCAATCCCTCCGTGCTAAGTCTCATCCCATGAGAATACATATACATATACAAGCCTTAAAAATGGAGATTTGACCTTTCGTTCAAACAATGCATAAATGGGCTATAAGCCAAATCATAGTTCAAGTCTTTTCATACTTAGGCTCAAAAGCCAAACAAGAGTTTCCAAAACCAATGCAATAGGAGTAGCTCATCTACATAGCATATCATATCATGCCATATCATAACGTAACATATCATTTCATATCATAATAGTGTAAACACCCATAATTGCTCAAAGAGCCATAACATGGACTTTATGTGATCACCTTTAGTCATTTCCTATATCATATCATAACATGAGGGCCAAGCCCTTATCAAACGTTTCATCATAACAAGCCTTTCATGCTGATGAATGCAATGCATGGATGATCAAGAGTAGCATGGGTATGGGATATCATCATTTAAATGATCAAAACAAGAAGTTCATATCTAAAGCATAACAAAATCATCAATTTAAAGTAAAATTCATATTACCCATACTAGATTTGAAAAACCAAGGGGACATGTATTTTTGAATTATCATGGAATCAATGGAAATATCAATTAGGGCTCCATTCACTTTGAAATTAATAAATTTACATAGTCCATACTTCAATTTAAGTAAACCATTCATAATTTAAGACCCATTTGCAAAAGAAATAAAAATTCATCAAATTAAAGAAAACGGTTTTTGGGTCTTCATGGTTGAAAGAGAAACCATGAATAAAGCCCACATATCTTGAATTAATCAAGAGGAACAAGAAGATTCTGATGAAGGATTGATTTTCCTGAAATTCCCAAGCTTTTCTTGAATGGAGGTTGAGAGAAAATTGAGAGAAAATATGAAGAGGTTCAAGAGCTTGAATGAATTAAGAGGGTTTAGGGTTCAATTCAGGGGTATTAGGAGAGTTTAGAAAGACTAAAATGACCCTAGGATTAATTAAAATTACAATTTAACCATAAATTAAATGGAAAAAATAACGGAGAATTGGAGACATAGAAAAGTTACACGGACCGTACAATGGCCCACAGTCTGTGAACTCGATCGTGTGGCTACACTTGGTCATTGCCTTGGCTTACAAATCCTGGGAACTTTCTAGACCACTCCACGGGCTGGCTCATGGGTCATGAGGCATCACACGGACCGTTAAATATTTCGTGAAGCCATACTTGGCTCGAAGTCCTGGACTAGGGTCCAAGTAAGTCTCTGGACCGCTCCACGGGTGCCCCCACAAACTGTGAGGCATCACATGAATAGTGAAGTGGTCTGTGGAGCCTCACTTGGTTCGGGGCCTTAGTCCATCACCTACCTCACACTCTGGATCACCCCACGGATGGGCTCACCGGCCGTGAACCCCTGCATGGTTCGTGGTCCTTCCGTGTGGCCCTGCCTTAGCCAACTGTATCCCTTCCTTTCCAGAACGCTTTCGTGCACAAACAGTCTTACCTCAAAAGCCATAACTTCCACATCCAAACTATGATTTGAGTGACACCAATTCTGTTGTGAAGATAACTCGAAGAGCTTCACTTTCATAGTCATGTCCCACTCCGTTCATCCCGTACCAAGTGATAAGACCATTCAAGATCAGCCCTACCACACAACCTCATGCAAAACTCAACCAATGTGATTCCTTTGAACATGGCCACATAAGTACAACCCATGATGGCCACTAGCCACCCAAAGCAGGTTCAAAACAGACCTTGATCAACCACTACAAAATTAAAAAATTCTTGGGTCGTTACATCATCTCCCCCTTTGGAACATTCGTCCTCGAATGGGCTAGAGTAAGGCTTAAAGAATTCAATCAAGTAAGAGACATTCAATACAAATCATAACAGATCATCCATCAATTTAAAAACCATTTAAAACACATGCCAAGAGATCTTTCAAATCATTTTCGTGTTCATGTATGCATGCAATGTCATCTAACTCATGAATGAAAAAATTAGGACCACTAGAAGAGATAGAACCTATTACCTTAGGCTTGAGTAGATTGGAAAAGATAAGGGTATCACTTCATCATGTCTGACTCTTCTTCCCATGTAGCACTCTCCACTTGTTGGTTTCTCCAAAGTACCATGACTGACTCTACCTCTTTGTTGTGAAGTTGTTTGACTTGCCTATCCAAGATCTCAACCAACACTTCTTCATAAGTCAAATTCTCTTCAACCATCACACCCTCCAAAGGTGTAATTGCCTTAGGGTCCCCAATAAATTTCCTCAACATCGAAACATGGAACACCAGATGAATAGAACTCATTTCCAAAGGCAAGTCCAACCTATAAGCCATATTGCCAATTCGTTTAACCACCTCATATGGTCCGACGTATCGAGGGCTTAACTTTCCCTTTTTGCCAAAACTCATGATGCCTTTCATAGGAGACACCTTCACATAAAGCCAATCACCCACATGAAATTTGAGGTCTCTCTTTCTAACGTTCGAATAGGACTTTTAGCAACTTTGAGCCGTCCTCAACCTCTACCTAATTAACTTCACCTTCTCTATAGCTTCAACAACCAAGTTCGGGCCTATCAAGGCCAGCTCACCTATTTTAAACCACCCCACCGGGGACCTACACCTCCTACTATACAAAACTTCGAACAGAGCCATACCAATGCTAGCATGGAAACTGTTGTTGTAGGCAAATTCGATAAGCGGTAGATGATCATCCCAATTTCCCTTGAAATCCAATACACAATCACTTAACATATCCTCCAAGGTTTGAATTGTCCTCTCAGCCTGTCCATCAATTTAGGGATGAAATGCGATGCTCAATTTAATTCTAGTGTCAAGTCCCTTATGAAATGATCTCCAAAAGTGAGAAGTAAATTGGGTACCACGATTCGATATAATAGACCTCAGTACACCATGCAATCTCACCAATTCCCGAATATACAATTTAACATAATCCTCGGCACTATAAATAGTCTTGACCGGTAAGAAGTGAGCCGACTTAGTCATTCGGTCAACAACAATCCATATTGAGTCAAATTGTTTACGAGTACGGGATAACCCAACTATGAAGTCCATATTCACATCTTCCCACTTCCAAGTAGGGATCTCAATATCTTGGGCCAACCCACCGGGCCTTTGGTGTTCCACCTTCACTTATTGGCAATTTGGACATCCAACACGAACTTGGCTATGTCCTTCTTCATGCCATGTCACCAATACACTTCCCTTAGGTCCCGATGCATCTTAGTAGACTCTGGATGAATTAAATATTGGAAATTATGAGCCTCACCAATGATAACCTCCCTTAGATCATCGACATTCGAATTGCATAATCGGTCTTGATACCGTAGCATGCCATCTCCCCCTTGGGAGAAAACCTCAATCTTCCCTTCGGCAACCAACTTCTTTAACTCAACCAAGGAAGGGTCTAAATCTTGTTTTTCCTTAACATTGACCACCGCCGAAGACTCAGATCTACTTTGAATGAGAATACCACCCTTTTCTGAGTCGGTCAACCTAACACCTAATCTAGCCAAACCATGTACGTCCCTTATTATCTCCATTTTACCCTCATCCACATGCGACATACTCCCCATATATAGCCTTCTAAGGGCATCCGCCATGATATTCACCTTTACAGGATGATAAAGGACAATCATGTCATAATCCTTGAGAAGTTCCAACCATCCCCTTTGTCTCAAGTTAAGATCCCTTTGGGTGAACACATATTGCAAACTTTAGTGATCGGTAAAGACATCAACGTGAACCCCATACAAATAATATCTCCAAATCTTTAAAGCAAACACCCCCACCGCCAACTCAAGATCATGGGTCGGATAATTTTGCTCATGCACCTTCAACTGTCGGGATGCATAAGCTATCATCGTACCATGTTGCATAAGTATACATCCCCGAGAAGCATCACAATACACCATAAACCCATCTAATCCATTGGGCAAGGTCAAAAAATAGAAGCTGATGTGAGTCGATCCTTCAAGGTATAAAAACTCTTCTCACACTCACTTGACCACACAAACTTAGCCTTCTTTTGAGTCAACTTAGTCAACGGGGATGCAATGGAGGAAAACCCTTCGACAAATCTCTGATAGTAACCAACCAACCCAAGGAAGCTTTGAATATCCAAAGGGGTCAACAGTCTAGGCCAATCCTTCACCGCTTCGGTCTTCTTAGGATCAACCTTAATACCATCACGTGACACCACATGGCCAAGAAATGCAACCTCTTTTAACCAAAACTCACACTTGCTAAACTTGGCAAACAACTGTTTATCCCTCAAGGTTTGAAGTACCAACCTTAAGTGATCCATATGCTCCTGCTCACTCTGGGAGTAAATCGGGATATTATGAATGAATACCACCACAAAACTATCTAGGAAAGGCTTGAATACCTGATTTATGAGATTCATAAACACTGTCGGAGCATTGGTCAAACCAAACGACATTACCATAAATTCAAAATGTCCATAACGAGACTGAAAAGCCATTTTTAGAATATCACACTCCCTTACCTTCAAAAGATGGTAACCCAAACAAAGATCTATTTTAGAGAAATGAGTAGCCCCTTGGAGTTGATAAAATAAGTCATCAATTTTGGGCAACGGGTACCTATTCATGATGAT
The DNA here is from genome assembly GCA_038996855.1 of Solanum aculeatissimum. Taxonomy (NCBI): domain Eukaryota; kingdom Viridiplantae; phylum Streptophyta; class Magnoliopsida; order Solanales; family Solanaceae; genus Solanum; species Solanum aculeatissimum. The sequence continues at coordinate 15,591 of JBCEWC010012340.1, forward strand.
CACATTATTCAACTGTCGGTAATAAATACACATTCGGAGCGAACCATCCTTCTTTCTCACAAACAATATGTGAGCACCCCAAAATAAAAATACTTGGTTTAATGTAACCCTTCTCCAACAAGTCCTTCAACTGATCCTTCAACTCTTTTAGTTCGACCGAAGCCATATGGTAAGGAGAAATGAAAATAGTTTGAGTATCTAGAAGGAGATTGTCAATACCTGGATAGGGGCCTAGATGTACGCTCCAATGCTTGTATCAGACTTGTCACGACCCGAATAGGGGGCCTAGATGTGACATGGCGAAAGAGGACCCGAAGACCCTCGATCAATCCATCATAGC
>JBCEWC010012341.1:0-15930 GCA_038996855.1 Solanum aculeatissimum
CCCAATTTGGATTCGGCCACTTAAACTCAACCCATGGCCACCAAAACTCATACATGGCTTTTAGTACATCATATAATTCCAACCATAAGTATATTTCAAAAAATTTCGGGTTGTTACAGGAAAGTCCCTAACCCTTCTTCATCCCATAGCTTGAGTCATACTTACCTGCCCCTTAGAACGTAATTGTTATGTGCTATGTGATTCATGCTTATCCCATTCCTGGAAATATCCCCATAGCTTACGTACAAAGCCCCGGAATCCCCTAGACTTATGTACTATTTGTTATGTTTACGCGCTTCCAAACTGATAATATATGTGATGACATTATGATGGATTGATCGAAGACTATCGGGTTCTCCTTCATAATGTCACATCTAGGCCCCCCTCACGGGTCATGATAAAGATGGTATCAGAGCCCTAGGTTTATAAATGAACCTCAGAGTTCAACATGCCGCGTCAATTAGAGTCTTGTTCATGGGTGTGATGCGCGCCATATCTATGAATGAGAGGCTATGATGACATTTTAGGAATTTTCTCACTTCATTGTCTCTTATATAGTGTTAAGAGTTGTTTTGAAAAGTTTCCTAAAATGGGATGTTTTTGTTACTCTTTCAGAAGATGCCTCCCAGAAGAGCTCCCTTTCCCAAACAGGCTCCTGTCCAAGAGGAACAAGCCCCTCGTGAGCTTGTATAGGAACAAGTTACTCACGCTGAATTTTGGAATGTGGTGTCTATCTTAGCCTATGTGGTGGATAATCAAGCCAGGCCAACTATTCCCACAAATGGTGGCACTCCAGTTTCTAGGGCTAGAGACTTCACCCGAATGAACCCTCCAGAATTCTTTGGTTCAAAGGTTGATAAGGATGCCCAGGAGTTCATTGATGAGCTTACAAAAGTGCTAACTATTATGGGTGTCAATTCTGAGGAAACATCTGAGTTGGTTGTGTATCAGTTAAAAGATGTAGCTCAAGTGTGGTACAATCAGTGGTTAGTGAAAAGAACTGAAGATGTCAAGGTGGGTTGGGGGGAGTTCAAGACGGCTTTTCTGGACCGTTTCTTTCCCCTTGAACTTCGGGAAGCCAAGATGACTGAGTTTCTCAATCTCTGGCAAGGTAGCATGTTTGTGAGGGATTATTACCTCAGGTTCACTTAGCTCTCAAAGTATACTCCTATGTTGGTAGTTGACCCTCGTGTAAGGATGCACAAATTCATTTTGGGTGTCTTTGACTTGGTTGTGAAAGTATGTCGTACCGTCACGCTTATTCGACATATGGACATCTCCAAGCTTATGACTTATGCTGAACAGATTGAGGGTCAGAATCTCAAGGAGAGGAGGGTGAACGAATCCAAGAAAGTCTGGTTTGAGGGTGGGTTCTCTAACTCTAAAGGTGGTGGCGTATTTGGTTGATTCCAACACTGCCGAGGTTCAAACATGAAGCTTGCTAATCCAAGAGTGCCTCTTCTTAAGGCACAGGTTGGGGGTGGTCCACGAGCTCCCCATTGTGGTCAGTGTGGGGAAATCTATTTAGGTGAGTGTAGGAGGGTTTTGGGTGTTTGCTATGGGTATGGAAGTATGAATCATAAGATTTCCGATTGTCCAAAGAACTCCAAGAGGGATCAAGAGGCTCTAGTGGTTCAGGGGAAGCTAAAGGCCCAGGTTAGTGGTGCTCCCAGAAATAATAGTTTTTATGCTCTTCATCCCCCGCAGGAGGTGGATGAGGCTCCGGACGTCGTGATTGGTATGTTAAAAGTCTTTGATTTTGATGCTTATGTTTTACTTGACCCGGGTGGTGCTCCCAGAAATAATAGGTTCTATGCTTACGTTATTAAATTTGGTTTGAGTCCCAAAACTTTAAGGAAACCTTATTCGGTGTATACCCCCGTGGGTGAGTCTATCATTGCCTGGTAAGTGTATCGGGGTTGTCGTGTTTCTGTGTTGCATAAAGTTTTCCCCGGTGATCTTCTAGAGCTTGAGATGTATGACTTTGATTTTATTCTTGGGATAGATTGGTTGCATGCCTCATATGCCTTAGTTGATTGAACAACTAGGCAAGTTAAATTCCAAGTTCCTAATGAGCCCGTATTTGAATGGAAGGGTAGTAATTTCGCCATTAGTGGTCAGTTTATTTCCTACCTCAAAGCCTAGAGAATGATTTCCAAGGGGTGTATCTATCATATTGTAAGGGTTAGAGACGTGGAGGGTGAGTCACCTATGCTTGAATCGGTTCCAGTGGTTAATAAATTTCCCAATGTGTTTCCTGAAAACTTTCTCGGCATCCCTCCCGATAGAGAAGTGGATTTTGGCATAGATCTCCTTCCGGATACTTAACCTATTTCCATTCCTCCTTACTGAATGGCTCCAGTTGTGCTAAAGGAGTTAAAGGATCAGTTGAAAGATTTGTTAGAGAAGGGTTATATTAGGCTGCGTATTTCACCTTGGGGTGCTCCCGTATAGTTTGTGAGGAAGAAGGATGGTTTGCTAAATGTGTATTGATTATCGATAGTTAAATAAGGTGACCGTCAAGATTAGATACCCATTTCCAAGAGTTGATGACTTATTTGATCAACTCCAAGGGACTACTCATTTCTCTAAAATAGATCTTCGCTCGGATTACCACCAGTTGAAGGTAGGGGAGTGTGACATCCCAAAGATGGCTTTCCGAACTCATTACACGCAATTTGAATTTGTGGTGATGTCATTTGGTTTGACTTATGCCTCGGTGGTGTTTATGGATCTCATGAATTAGGTATTCAAGCCATTCCTTGAACTTTTTGTGGTGGTGTTCATTGATGATATCTTAATTTACTCTCAATGTGAATGGGAGCATAGGGATCACTTGAGGTTGGTGCTTCAAACCTTAAGGGAAAAGTAGTTGTTCGCCAAGTTTAGCAAGTGTGAGTTTTTGTTGGGAGAAGTTTCTTTCCTTGGTCACGTGGTGTCCAGTGATGGTATTAAGGTTGATCATGAGAAGACCGAGGCGGTGAAGGATTGGCCTAGACTGTTGACCCCTTTGAATATTTGAAGTTTTCTTGGGTTGACCGGTTACTATCGGAGATTTGTCGAAGGGTTTTCTTCCATTTCCTCCCCATTGACTAAGTTGACCCATAAGAATTCTAAGTTTGTATGGTCAAGTGAGTGCGAGAAGAGTTTTTAGACTTTGAAGGATCGACTCAGATCGGCTCTTATTTTGACCTTGCCTAATGGGTTAGACGGGTTTGTGGTGTATTGTGATGCTTCATGGATTGGGTTGGGGTGTGTACTTATGCAACATGGTAAGGTGATAGCTTATGCGTCCCGGCAATTGAAGGTGCATGAGCAAACTTATCTGACCCATGATCTTGAGTTGGCGGTGGTGGTGTTTACTTTAAAGATTTGGAGATATTATTTGTATGGGGTTATCGTTGATGTCTTCACCGATCATAAAAGTTTACAATATGTGTTCACATAAAGGGATCTTAACTTGAGACAAAGAAGATGGTTGGAAATTCTCAAGGACTATGAAATGAGTATCCTTTATCATCCTGACAAGGCAAACGTCGTGGCAGATGCCCTTAGAAAGCTATCTATGGGAAGTGTGTCACATGTGGATGAAGGGAAAAAGGAGATAGTAAGGGATGTAACCTTTTGGCTAGATTGGGTATTAGGTAGACCGACTCAGAAGAGGGTGGTATTCTTATTCAAAGCGGATCCGAGTCTTCGGTGGTGGTTAATGTTAAGGCAAAACAAGATTTAGACCCTTTTTCGGTTGAATTAAAAAGGTTGGTTGCCGAGGGAAAGATTGAGTTTTTCTCCCAAAGGGGGGATGGTGTGCTACGGTATCAAAACCGGTTGTGCGCTCCAAATATCGACGGCCTAAGGGAGGTTATCATGAGTGAAGCTTACAATTCCCAATATTCTATTCATCCGGGATCTACTAGGATGTATCGAGACTTGACAGAGTTGTATTGGTGGCATGGCATGAAGAAGGACATAGCCAAGTTTGTGTCAAAATCTCCGAATTGCCAACAAGTGAAGGTTGAACATCAAAGGCCCAGTGGGCTGGCCCAAGATATTAAGATTCCTACTTGGAAGTGGGAAGACGTGAATATAGATTTTGTGGTTAGGTTACCCCATACTCGTAAATAGTTTGACTCAATATGGGTGGTTGTTGACCGAATGACTAAGTCATCTCATTTCTTACCAGTAAAGTCACCTATAGTGCCGAAGAGTATGCTAAAATGTACATCGGGGAGTTGGTAAGGTTACATGGTATACTAAGGTCAATCATATCGGATCGTGGTACTCAATTTACTTCTCACTTTTGGAGGTCATTTCAAAGGGGACTTGGCACTAAGATCAAATTAAGTAAGGCATTCTATCCCCAAACCAATGGACAAGCCGAGAGGACAATTCAAACCTTAGAGGATATGTTAAGGGTTTGTGTGTTAGAGTTCAAAGGAAATTGGGATGATCATCTACCTCTTATTGAGTTTGCCTACAACAATAGCTTTTATGCTAGCACTGGTATGGCCCCGTTCGAAGCTTTGTATGGTACGAGGTGTAGATCCCCGGTGGGGTGGTTTGAAATAGGTGAGGCAGTGTTGTTGGGTTCGGACTTGGTTATTGAGGCCATATAAAAGTTGAAGTTGGTTAGGGAGAGGTTGAGGATGGCTCAAAGTAGTCAGAAGTCTTATTCGGATGTTAGGAAAAGGGACGTCGAATTTCATGTGGGGGATTGGGTTTATGTGAAGGTATCTCCTATGAAGGGCGTCATGCGATTTGGCAAAAAGGGCAATTTGAGCCCTCGGTACGTCGGGCCATATGAGGTGGTTGAACGAATTGGCAATGTGGCTTATAGATTAGATTTGCCTTTGGAGATGAGTTTTATTCATCCGGTGTTCCATGTTTTGATGTTGAGGAAATTGATTGGTGACCCTAGGGCAATTACACCTTTGGAGGGTGCGACGGTTGAGGAGAATTTGACCTATGAAGAGGTGCCGGTTGAGATCTTGGATAGGCAAGTGAAGCGACTTCGCAACAAGGAGGTAACTTCAGTTAAGGTACTTTGGAGGAACCAACAAGTGGAGAGTGCTATGTGGGAAGCGGAGTGGGACATGATGAAATGACACCCTTATCTTTTCCAATCTACTCAAGCCTAAGGTACTATGTTCTATCTTTTCTAATGGTCCTAATTCTTGAGTTTCATGGCATTGCATGCATGCATGAGCACGAAAATGATTTGAATAATGTTTTGACATGAGTTTTGAATGGTTTTTGAATTGATGCATGATCCATTATGAGTTGTGTTGATAATGTTTCTTGCTTGATTGAATCCTTCAAGCCTTGCTCTATCCCATTCGAGGATGAATGTTCCGAAGGAGGAGATGATGTAATGACCCAAAGATTTTCAAACTTCGTAGTGGTTGATCAAGGTTTGTTCGAACTTGTTATGGTTGGTTAGAGATGGTCATGAGTGCTACTTACGTGGCCACGTTCAAAGGAATTGCGTTGGTTGGTTTTTGTGCGAGGTTGTGTGGAAAGTAAGAAGTGAGCCGACTTAATCATTCTATCAACAATCACCTATATGGAATCAAATTGTCTCCGAGTATGGGGCAACCCAACCACAAAGTCCATGTTCACATCTTCCCACTTCCAAGTAGGCATTTCAATGTCTTGGGTCAAACCACCGAGCCTTTGATGTTTCACTTTTACTTGTTGGCAATTAGGACATACCGACACTTATTTAGCCACGTCCTTCTACATACCATGCCACCAATACAACTCTCTCAAGTCTCGTTGCATTTTAGTAGATCCCGAATGAATAGAATATTGAGAATTATGAGTCTCTTTCATGATAACCTCCCTTAAGCGATCAACATCCGAAACACACAAACGGCCTTGGTACCGTAGCACACCATCTCCCCCTTGGGATAAAACCTCAATCATTCCATCGGCAACCAACTCCTTCAACTCTACCAAGGAATGATCTAAGTCTTGTTTCTTTTTAACATCGACCACTAAGGAAGACTCGGATCCACCTTAAACAAGAATTCCACCATTGTCGGATTCGGACAACCTTACACCCAACCTAGCCAAACGGTGCACATCTTTCACTATCTCCTTCTTTCCTTCTTCTATGTGAGTCACACTCCCCATAGAAAGCCTACTAAGGGCATCCGCCACAACATTCGCCTTGTTGGGGTGATAAAGGATACTCATATCATAGTCCTTGAGAAGTCCAACAACCTCCTTTGCCTCAAATTTAGGTCTCTTTTGGTGAACACATGTTGCAAACTCTTGTGATCGGTGAAGACATCTACATGAACCCCATATAAGTAATGACGCCAAATTTTCAAAGTAAATACCACCGCAGCCAACTCAAGATCATGGGTTGGATAATTTTGTTCATGCACCTTCAATTGTCGGGACGCATAAGATATCACCTTACCATGTTGCATAAGCACACAACCCAAGAAAATACAAGATGCATCATAATATACCACAAACCCATCTAGCCCATTAGGTAAATTCAAAATCGGAGTCGATATGAGTCGATCCTTCAAAGTTTGAAAACTCTTTTAACATTTATTTGACCACACAAACTTGGACTTCTTTTGAGTCAACGGAGATGCTATAGAGGAAAATCCTTCAACAAACCTTCTATAATAACCGGCCAAACCAAGAAAGCTTTGAAACTCCAAAGGAGTCAACGGTCTAGGCCAATCCTTTACCGCTTTGGTTTTCTTAGGATCAACCTTAATGCCATCACCGGACACCACATGACCAAGGAAAGCAACTTCTCCCAACCAAAATTCACATGTACTAAGCTTAGCAAACAATTGCTTCTATCTCAAAGTTTTAACAACCATCCTCAAATGATCCATATGCTCTTACTCACTACGGGAGTAAATCAAAATGTCATCAATGAAGACTATTACAAAATTGTCAAGGAACGACTTGAACACCCGATTCATAAGACCCATAAATATCGCCGGAGCATTAGTCAACCCAAATGACATCACCATAAATTCAAAATGATCATAACGAGTCTAAAATGCCATCTTGGGAATATCACACTCTCTCACCTTCAATTGGTGATAACCCGAATGAAGATCTATTTTGGAAAAATGAGTAGCTCCTTGAAGTTGGTCAAACAAATCATCAATCCTAGGCAATGGGTACCTATTCTTAATGGTCACCTTGTTCAATTATCAGCAATCAATACACATCCAGAGTGACCCATCCTTCTTTCTCACAAACAATACGGGAGCACCCCAAGGTGAGATACTCAGCCTAATATAACCCTTTTTCTAGAAAATCTTTTAATTGTTCTTTCAATTCATTCAATTCCGTCAGGGCCATAAGATAAGGAGGAATAGAGATAGGTTGAGTATCTGGAACGAGATCTATGCCAAAATCTATTTCTATATCGGGAGGGACACCGGACAAGTCCTCGAGAAACATATCAGAAAACTCATTAACCACCAAAACCGATTCAATCTTAGGTAAATCACCCTCCACATCTCTAACCCGCACAATATGGTAAATACACCCCTTACATCTTCTGGGCTTTGAGGTAGGAAATAAATTGTCACGACCCGGATAAGGGGCCTAGATGTGACATGGCGAAAGAGGACCCAAAAGCCCTCGATTAAGCCATCATAGCATCATCACACACATCATCGATTTGGAAGCGCGTAAGTAAACACATAACACATAAGTTCTAAGGGAAATGGGGCTTTGGACTCAAGTTATGGGGATGTTGCCGGGAATGGGATGAGCATGAATCACATAACACATAACAAGTATTTTCTAAGGGGAGGGTACATAGGACTCAAGCTATGGGGGCACACCGGGGTTATGGGACCTTCCACAAAATCACATTCCCAACATTCACAATCCCATCAATATAAGCATAAGAATAAGTACAAACATAAGCATAAGTATAATAGGAACCTCATATCCATAGCATAATTTCAATAGTCATACAACCAAAAATAGCATAATACAACGTATAAGAGTGTAGTTTTTCCAACAAGCCTCTACATAGCATATCATATCATATCATATCAAAGCAAACCTTACGGGTCTCCCATTTCGATAGCAACCTACGATGGCACATAGTTTCGGGAAAGGACTGGGACCCTTGGGGATAGCCTACTTACTACTCCAATCATTCTCGGTACTAAGTCATCATCCCACAAGAATACTTATACATATACATGTTTTTAAAACAGAAACTTGACACTTGAAGTTTAAATCATGCATACTTGGGCTTAAAATCCAAACATTCTTTCAATACTCTTATGCATACTTAACAAGAGTCAAATACATTTTCATGATCATGCTTCATTGGGCTAAAAAGCCAAACATACTTTCATGTCAAACTTGATGCGTAAGAGTAGCTCCATATGCTTGTCATATCATATTGATGCAAGCACCCATGTTGCTCAAAGAGCCATATCATAGACTTAGTGTGATCACAACTTAGTCATAGCCCTTACTTGTTCAAAATCATAGTCATAAACATGTTTGGGACTTAGCCCACATCAAAGCTTTATCAAAACATCCATGAATCATCCATGCATATCCATAAGGAATAATAAGAATAGCATGGGTACTAGAATTCATACTTTAAATTCAAATCAAGAGTTGTTCATTAGAAATTCAAGTCAAACCAACATATAAATCATTATTTAAATACTACCCATGCATAAATAAAGAGTACAAGGGACATGCATAACTTGATCATTATCAAAACTACTGAGTCTTCACATAATTCAAACTTTAATCAACTTTAAATCCCCTAATTTCAACAGCACTTAACCCCATTCAATTAAATCCTTCAAAATTTAAAGAACCCAACCTTAAAGAAGACTTAAAAATCAACATTTAAAGAGGAGGGTTCTTAGGTCTTCATAGATGAAAGGGAATCAATGAATCAAACCCACATACCTTGAAAATGACCAAAGTAATTGAAGAATTTCATCACAAGGATGATCTTCCCAAAATTTCTTCAAGCTTTCATCAATGGAGGTCAAGAGAATTGAGAGAATTTCAAAATGGATTGAGAAGTGTTAGAATAGATGGAAAGGGTTTAGGGTTAGGTTTAGGGGGTTTAGGAAACCTTAGAAAACCAAAAAGGAGCATAGGAACTAATTAAATTACGAATTAACCATTAATGAAATAGACTAATTAACTGAAACAGTGCCTCACGGAAGGCTACAGTGACTGTCCAGTGGTACACGGTCCGTGTACCTGACCATCTGGATTGCCTTGGCTTTGTCTTCGGTTTGAACTCTCAGGAGACTTCCTGGATCACTTCACGGGGGGCCCGGAGTCTAGCCCCACAAGCTGGCCAATACACTGCCCCACTTCACGGGACCTCTCACGGACCGTGGGGAGGTCCGTGGGGTTTTCTTTGGTCCATGGCCAGGGTCCAGGCCACCAGGAGCCCACTATACCCTCCCACAAACCCCCACATGCACCGCGGTCCTTCACACGGTCCGTGGTCCTATCCTTGGACCATTTCTAGAACTCGTTTCCAACGTCCTTCCAATTACAGGCAGTCTCACTGATTTGGCCATAACTTTCTCATACGAACTCCGAATTGATGAAACCAGTTGCGTTGCAAAGATAACTCAAAGAGCTTTAGTTTGATATATAGCAGCCTACACAGTTAAACCCATAAAACAATTATGATCTCTCAATGTACATTGCCCAACCAGCCTCTCTATGCCACTAGAAGCTCCGTTTTGAATCCGGCCACTTAGATACAACCTATGTCTACTAAAATTTATCCATGACCAGTACAACATCATCCAAGACCAACCAATAAAAAGTTCGAAAATATTTGGGTCGTTACATCATCTCCCCCTTGGGAACATTCGTCCTCGAATGAGCTAAAACTACGGCTTGAGGACAACACTCAAACAAGAGACATTTCATCAAACTTAGAACGAACCATGCATCATTTCAAAATCTTTCAAAACTCATGTCAAAACATCATTTAAATCATTTACGTGCTCATGTATTCATGCAATGTCATGAAACTCAAGAATTTAAAGAATTAGGACAATTAAAGGATAGAACCTAGTGCCTTAGGCTTGAGTAGATTGGAAGAGATAGGGATATCGCTCCCTCATGCCCAACTCCGCTTCCCATGTTGCACTCTCCACATCTTAATTCCTCCAAAGAACCTTGACCGAAGCTACTTTCTTATTACGAAGCCGCTTCACTTGCCTATCAAAGATTTTCACCGGCACCTCATCATAGGTTAAGTTCTCATCAATCGTCACACCCTCCAAAGGTGCAATTGCCTTAGGATTACCAACCAACTTCCTCAACATAGATACATGGAAAACCGGATTAATGGAACTCATGTCCAAAGGCAAATCCAATCTATAAGCCATATTGCCAACCCTTTCCACAATCTCATAAGGTTCGACGTACCGAGGGCTCAACTTTCCCTTCTTGCCAAATCGCACGATGCCTTTCATGGGAGACACCTTCACATACACTCAATCACCAACATGAAATTCAAGATCCCACTTCCTAACATCCGAATAAGTCTTTTGGCAACTTTGAGCCATTTTCAACCTTTCCCGAATAAACTTCACCTTTTCAATAACCTCAACAACCAAATCTGGGTCTAGCAAGGCCGCCTCACCTATTTCGAACCAACCAATTGGAGACCTACATCTCCTACCATACAAAGCTTCAAACATAGCCATAGTGATGCTAGCATGAAAGCTATTGTTATAAGCAAACTCAATAATAGGTAGATGATCATCTCAATTTCCCTTGAATTCTAACACACAAGCCCTTAACATATCCTCTAAGGTTTGAATTGTTCTTTCAGCTTGCCATTCGATTTGGGGGTGAAATGTGGTGCTCAACTTGACCTTAGAACCAAGTCCCTTTTGAAAGGACCTCCAAAAAAGAGAAGTAAATTGAGCACCACGATCTGATATGATAAACCTTATCACACCATGCAATCTCACCAACTCCCGAATATACACCTTAGCATACTCCTCGGCACTATAGGTAGTCTTAATCGGTAGGAAGTGAGATGACTTAGTTATTCTATCAACAACCACCCATATGGAATCAAATTATCTCCGAGTACGAGATAACCCAACCACAAAGTCCATATTCACATCTTTCCACTTCCAAATAGGAATTTCACTATCTTGTGTCAAGCCACTGGGCCTTTGATGTTCCACTTTAACTTGTTGGCAATTAGGACACTCTGACACAAACTTTTCTATATCTTTCTTCATACCATGCCACCAATACAATTCTCATAAATCTCGGTGCATCTTGGCAGATCCCGAATGAATAGAATATGGAGAATTATGGGCCTCTTTCATAATCATCTCTTTTAAACCATCAACATCCAGAATACACAATCGGTCTTGATACAGCAAAATTCCATCTCCCCCTTGGGAGAAAACTTCAATTTTCCTATCGGAAACCAACTTCTTCAACTCCACCAAGGAAGGGACTAAATCTTGTTTAGCCTTAATATCGACTACCAAGGAAGACTTGGATCCACATTACACAAGGATTTTGCCATTATCGGATTCAGCCAACCTCACACCCAATCTAGCCAAATGGTGCACATCCTTTGCTATCTCTTTCTTTTCCTCATCCACATGTGTCACACTTCCCATAGTGAGTCTACTAAGAGCATCCGCCATAACATTAGCCTTATCAAGGTGACAAAGAACACTCATATCATAATCTTTAAAAAGTTCCAACCATCTCCTTAGCCTCAAATTAAGGTCTCTTTGGGTGAACACATATTGTAAGATCTTGTGATCGGTGAAAACATCCACATGAACCCCATACAAATAATGTCACCATATTTTCAAAGCAAACACCACCGCCGTTAATTCAAGATCATGGTTCGGATAATTTTGTTCATGCACCTACAATTGTCAGGACGCATAAGCTATCACCTTACCATGTTGCATAAGCACAAGAACTAAGCCAATACGTGATGCATCACAATATACCACAAACCCATCCAACCCATTAGGGAAAGTCAAAATCGAAGCCGATGTAAGTCGATCCTTCAACATTTGGAAACTCTTTCACATTCATTTGACCAAAAAAACTTGGCTTTCTTTTGAGTTAACTTGGTCAACAGAGATGTTATATAGGAAAACCCTTAAACAAACCTTCTATAATAACCGGCTAAAGCGAGAAAGCTTCGAATATCCGAAGAAGTCAATGGTCTAGGCGAATCCCTCGCCGCTTCAGTTTTCTTAGGATCAACCTTGATGCCACCACCGGACACCACATGACCAAAGAAGGCAACTTCCCCTAATGAAAACTCACATTTGCTAAATTTGGTATACAATTGCTTCTCTCTCAAAGTTTAAAGAATCGATCTCAAATGACCCATATGCTCTTGCTCACTACGGGAGTAAATTAAGATGTCATCAATGAAGACTACCACAAAATTATCGAGGAATGGTTTGAACACCCGATTCATAAGATCCATAAATACCACCGGAGCATTAGTCAACCCAAACGACATCACCACAAATTCAAAATGACCATAATGAATCTGAAATGCCATCTTGGGTATATCAGACTCCCTCACCTTCAACTGGTGATAACCCGAACGAAGATCTATTTTGGAAAAGTGAGTAGCTCCTTGAAGTTGGTCAAACAAATCATCAATCCTAGGCAACGAGAACCTACACTTAATGGTCACCTTATTTAATTATCGGTAAACAATACACATCCGGAGTGACTCATCCTTCTTTCTAACAAACAACACGGGAGCACCCCAAGGTGAGATACTTAGCCTAATATAACCCTTTTCTAGCAAATCTTTTAATTGTTCTTTCAATTCTTTCAATTCCGTTGGGGCCATACGATAAGGAGGAATAAAGATAGGTTGAGTATACAGAAGGAGATCTATGCCAAAATCTATTTCTCTATCGGGAGGGATACCGGTCAAGTCCTCGGGAAAAACATCAGGGAACTCTCTAACCACCGGGACTGATTCAAGTGTAGGTGCTTAACCCTCCACATCTCTCACCCGTATTATATGGTAGATGCATCCCTTACCAATCATTTTTCGGGCCTTAAAGTAGGAAATAAACCAACCCTTTACCCCAGAATAGCTACCCTTCCATCCTAACACGGGTTCATTAGGAACTTGGAACTTGACTTATCTAGTTTTACAATCAATTGAGGCATATGATGCATGCAACCAATCCATCCCATGAATGACATCAAAATCGTACATTTCAAGTTCCAGAAGGTCACCAGGGAACACTTTATGCAATACAGAGACAGGGCAACCCCAATACACTTTTCGGGCAATAATAGATTCACCCACGGGAGTATAAACCAAATAAGGTTCCCTTAAAGTTTCGGGACTCAAACCAAACTTAACAGCCAACAGAGGAGTCACAAAAGATAATTTTGCACCCGGATCAAGTGAAGCATAAGCATCAAAATCAAAGACTTTTAACATGCAAGTCACGACGTCTGAAACTTTCTCCATATCTTGTCGGGCATGAAGAGCATAGAATCGGTTGTTCCTAAAAGTACCTCCAACCGGAGCCTTTGGCGGCCCTTGACCACCGAGAGCCACTTGATCTTTCTTGGCACCCCTTGGACACTCGGAAATCTTATGGTTCAAACCACCATATCCATGGCAAGCACCCGATGCCTTTCTACAATCAGCCATATGGTGCTTCCCACATTGACCACAAAGAGGAATTCGAGGACCACCCCTAACTTGTGCCTTAGGAGGAGGCACTCTCAGATTAGTAATCCTCACATTAGAACCTTGTCCTTGATGGAATCGACCAAAACTACCACCACCCTTAGAGTTGGAGAACCCACCATCAAACTGGGCCCTCTTAGCTTCATGCACTCTTCTTTCCTAAGTGTGTTTCCCTCAATTTGCTTGGTATAAGTCATGAGCCGAGATATATCATGTCACAGATGAGCATAGTGGTCCTACATTCCTTCACCACTAATTTCGAAATACCTGAAATAAACTTATGCATTCTTGGACGGGGATTGAACACAAGCATTGGACCATACTTGGAGAGCTTAGTAAACTTTAGGGCATAGTCCCTCACGGTCATACCACCTTACCGGAGATTGATGAACTCGGTCATTTTGGCTTCCCTAAGCTCAAGTGAAAAGAAACGATCAAGAAAAGCCATTTTGAACTCCTCCCATCCAACCTTAACATCCGCAACCCGTTCAACTATCCATTGGCCATACCATACTTAGGCCACATCCTTCAATTGATAAACGGCTAACTCGGCTTTCTCTTTCGAGCTCACTCCCATAATCGTCAAAACCTTAGTGAGTTCATTAACGAACTCTTGAGCATCTTCATCTACCTTAGAGCCATAGAACTCTGGAGGGTTCATACGGATGAAATCCCTCACCCTTGTAGTCGGAGTGCCAATGTTCACAGAATTCACCATACGGGCTTGGTTGGCCGCAGCTTGGGCCAATATAGAGACCACATTTCTGAACTCAGCATGGGAAACCTGTTCCTCTACGGGGGAAGGGAGCTCTTGGGGGAGACATATTCTGAAAGCGCGAAAAGAACCAAGAGTTTAGGGAAACGTCATAAATAGTACAAGGAACGACACAAGAGACAATGAAGTGACAAGTTAATAAAACAACATCATAGCCTCTCACTCATAAGTATGGCGCATATCACACCTATGAACGAGACTCTAAGTGACGCGGCATGTTGGACTCAGAGGATCATTACAAACCTAGGGCTTTGATACCATCTTTTTCACGACCCGAATAAGGGACCTAGATGCGACATGGTGAAAGAGGACCCGAAAGCCCTCGATCAAGTCTTCATAGCATCATCACACACATCATCGGTTCGGAAGCGGGGAAGTAAATATATAACACATAAATTCTAAGGGAAATGGGGCTTTGGACTCAAGCTATGGGGATGTTTCCGGGAATGGGATGAGCATGAAGCACATAACACATAACAAGTATTTTCTAAGGGGCGGGTAAATAAGACTCAAGCTATGGGAGCACACCGGGGTTATAGGACCTTCCACATAAGCACATTCCCAGCATTCACAATCCCATCAATATAAGCATAAGCATAAGTACAAACATAAGCATAAGCATAATAGAAACCTCATATACATAGCATAATTTCAATAGTCATACAACCCAAAATAGCGTAATACAACGTGTAAGAGTGTAGTTTGTCCAACAAGCCTCTACATAAGATGAGTTGGGCCTTGACATAGCTTGAGGCTCACCCTCAATACATAAGTAGAGAAAAGTTAAAGCAATACTAGATAGATAGAAAGTGGTTATTGCCCTTGAACAAAAGGGCTCACCACAAGCAACGGCTTCAAGATAATCACTCGTCGTACAAAGGTAGATAGAGATCGTCGCCGGCACCTACATGGTTAGAACATGAGGACAAGAGTATGGATTAGCACAATAAAGTACTAAGTATGTGGGTACGCAAATGCACATGCACATGAACCTATAACAACCTACATGGCAAAGGCAGAAACATAGAAGAAAATATAAGAAGGGAAAATATAATGATATGTCATGATAGTCATGATGCATGAGATGCCATAATGCTTATAATATAGAGGGGATAGAACCATAACTGACATCCAAACTCATGTGAGCTACAACATGAACTTGCCCAATTAAAGCCCTCCCATTGGATCGGAGGTGATTACTTGCCAAAGGTAATCCACACCACACCTTACGAGCCTCCCATTTTAGTGTGATGGAAACCTTCCTTACGGGTTTCCCATTTTGGAAGGAATTACATAACATAGCATATCATATCATATCATATCATATAAAAGCATACCTTACGGGTCTCCCATTTCGGTAGCAACCTACGTTGGCACATAGTTTCGAGAAAGGAGTGGGACCCTTGGGGATAGCCCACTTACT
>JBCEWC010012342.1:0-15929 GCA_038996855.1 Solanum aculeatissimum
CTTCCCCAAATTCTACAAGCTAGCCTCAATGGATGCCAAGAGAGCCTTAGGATCTTAAGAGAGAGTGTAGGAGAGTTCTAATAGATGGAATAGGGTTTAGGAGTTGATTTAAGGGTTTAGGATACCTTAGGGAACCAAAAGGGGGCTTAGGGAAATCTTAAATCACAAAAATACCATAAATAAACCAGAACGTTTCACTACACAAAACACCCAAACGACAGGTACAGCATCGTCAAGCTGTCCCACGGCTTGTTCACCATGCCGTCCAACATGACTTAGCCATTTCTTCAGCGCGAACGTTCAGAGGACTTTCTGTTACACTTCACGAACCCATAAACGGTCCGTTAAAGGTTAGACGTCTCGTGAAAGACACCGTACAACCTTCATTAACCTCAAAATCCTCAACCAAGACTTTTCCTAGCAACGTTCTACCTTCACGGGACAGTGGTCGGCCCGTCAACACTCAAACGAGCCGTTCAAGGCTTCGTGAGTTTGGACTTGGCATAGGGGTGGTTCCAGGTCATCCCAAGCTCACTGTGACACCTCACGGGACCCTAGACGGACCTTGAAAAGTTTCACGGTCCATGCAAATGTCCTTGGCCATTTTTCTGAGCCTATCTCCAATGGCTTCTGAATTTTACACAGTCTCACCGTTTGGGCCATATCTCCCTCATTAGATATCCAAATTGAGTGAAACTACTTCGGTTGAAAATCTAACTCAAAGAGATTCAATTTTATATATGGTAGCTCACATGGTTCATCCCACATCAAAAGTTATTACTTTTTGAAGTACACTGCCAAAACTTTCCCTCTAGGCCACTTACTAGCCCAATTTGCATTTGGCCACTTAAACTCAACCCGTGGCCACCAAAACTCAACCATTGATTCTAGTATATCATAGAATGCCAACCATAAGTAGATTTCAAAACTTTTTGGGTTGTTACAGTATCAGAGTCCTAGGTTTGTAAATGATCATTGGATTCCAACATGCCATGTTACTTAGAGTCTTATTCATGGGTGTGATGTGTGCCATACCTTTGAGCGAGGGTCTATGATGGCATTTTAGGAATTTTCTCACTTCATTATCCCCTTATGTTGTGCTTTGAGTTGTTATGAAAGATTTTCATGAAATAGGGTGTTCTTGTTGCTCTTTCAAAAGATGCCTCCAAGAAGAGCTCCCCTTCCCTGATAGGCTCCTGTCCATGAGGAACAAGCCCCTTGTGAGCCTGTGGAGAAAATAGTGACTCACGCTGTGTTTAGGAATATGGTATCTATGTTGGCTCAAGTGGTGGCTAATCAAGCTTCTCCAAGGAATCCCATGAATGGTAGCACTCCAACTTCTAGAGTTAGGGACTTTACCCGGATGAACCCTCCAGAATTGTATGGTTCAAAGAGTGATGAGGATGCCCAAGAGTTCATTGATGAGCTCACAAAGGTGTTGACTATCATGGGTGTCAGCTCCAAGGAAAAACTTGAGTTGGCTACTTACCAATTGAAAGATGTGGCTCATGTGTGGTATAATCAGTGGTTGGTGGAGAGAATGGAAGATGTTAAGGTTGATTGGAAGGAAATCAAGTCTTCTTTCTTAGATGGTTTCTCCCCTCTTGAACTTCGGGAATCCAAAGTGACCAAATTTATTAATCTCAACCAAGGTAGCATGCACGTGAGGAACTATTCTCTCAAATTCACTAAGCTCTCAAAGTATGCTTCTATGCTAGTAGTTGATCCCCATTCAAGGATGCACAAGTTCATTTTAGGTGTTTTTGTCTTGGTGGTGAAAGAATGTCGCACCGCAACGCTCATTAGAGACATGGATATCTCTCGGCTCATAACCTATGTTGAAACAATTGAGGGTGAGAAGCTCAAGGAGCGAAGGGTGAATGACTCTAAGAGAGCCCGATATGATAGTGGGTTCTCCAACTCTAAGGGTGGTAGCAAATTTGGTTGATTCCAACAAGGTCATGGTTCGAATGTGAGGGTTGCAAACCAAAGGATGCCTCCTCCTAAATTACAAATTTTGGGTGGTCCTTGAATCCGGTGTTGTGACCAGTGTGGGAAAAACCATATGGGTGATTGTAGGAGAGCTTCGGGTTCTTTCATTTAGATGTGGAGGTTTAGACCACAACATTTTTTATTTTCCAAGGGGTGCAAAGAGGGATCAAGCGGCCCCTGGTGGTCAAGGGCAGCCGAAGGATCAGGTTGTTGGTGCTCTCAGGAATAATAGGTTCTATACTTTTCATGCCCTACAGGAGGTGGAGGAAGCTCCAGATATCGTGACTGGTATGTTAAAAATCTTTAATTTTGATGCTTATGCTTTACTTGATCTCGGTGAAAATCTATCTTTTTTTGACACCTCTGTTGGCCATTAAGTTTGGTTTGATTCCTGACACTCTAAGTGAGCCTTTTTCGGTGTACAGTCCCGTGGGTGAATTTATTATTACCCAGAAAGTGTATCATGGTTGCCCTATTTTTGTTTTGCATAAAGTGTTCCCGGGTGATCTTGTAGAACTTGAGATGTATGAATTTGATGTTATTCTTGGAATGGATTGGTTGCATGCCTTGTATACCTCGGTTGATTGTAGGGCTAGGCAAGTAAAATTTCAAGTTCCTAATGAACCGGTGTTAGAATGGAATGGTAGTGATTCCGTGGTTAGGGGTCCATTTATTTCCTACCTCAAAGCTCGGAAGATAACTTATAAGGGGTATATCTACCATATTGTAAGCATTAGAGATGTGGAAGGTGAGTCACCTGAGCTTGAATTGGTTCCGGTAGTTATTAAATTTCTCTATATGTTTCCTGAAGACTTGCTCGACATTTCTCCTGATAGAGAAGTGGATTTTAGTATAGATCTTCTTCCGAATAGTCAACCTATTTCCACTCCTCCTTATCGTATGGCTCTGGACGAACTAAAGGAGTTGAAGGATCAGTTGAAGGTTACAGTAGACTAAGTATTTCACCTTGGGGTGCTCCTGTGTTATTTGTGATGAAGAAGGATGGGTCTCTCTGAATGTGTATAGATTATCGGTAATTGAATAAGGTGACAGTCAAGAATAGGTACCCCTTGCATAGAATTGATAACTTGTTTGATCAACTCCAAGGAGCTACTCATTTTTCTAAGATAGACCTTCATTTGGGTTACTATCAGTTGAAGGTAAGGGAATGTGATATCCTTAAGATGACCTTTCGAACTCGTTATGGTCACTTTGAGTTTGTGGTGATATTGGTTGGGTTGACCAATGCTCCAGCGGTGTTGATGGATCTCATGAATCGGGTATTTAAGCCATTCCTTGACAATTTTATTGTGGTCTTCATTGATGATATCCTAATTTACTCTCGGAGTGAGAGATAGCATAGGGATCACTTGAGAATAGTGCTTCAAACCTAGAGGGAGAAGCAATTGTTTGCCAAATTTAGCAAGTGTGAATTTTTGTTGGGAGAAGTTGCATTCCTCGGTCACGTAATGTCCCGTGATGGTATTAAGGTTGTTCCTAGGAAAACTGAAGCGGTGAAAGATTGGCCTAGACCATTGACTCCATCTGATATTCAAAGTTTCCTTGGATTGGACGGTTATTTTCGGAGGTTTGTTGAAGGAATTTCTTCCATTGCATCCCCATTGACTAAGTTGACCCAAAAGAAGGCTAAGTTTGTGTGGTCAAGTGAGTGTGAAAAGAGTTTTCAAACATTGAAAGATCGGGTCACATCGGCTCCTATTTTGACCTCGCCCAATGGGTTAGATGGGTTTGTGGTATATTGTGATACTTCACAAATCGGGTTAGATGGTGTACTTATGAAACATGGAAAGGTGTTAGCTTATGCGTCAACGCCATTGAAGGTACATGAGCAAAATTATCCGACCCATGATCTTGAATTGGCGGCGGTGGTATTTGCTCTAAAGATTTGGAGACATTATCTATATGGGGTTCACGTGGATGTTTTTACCAATCACAAGAGTTTGCAATATGTGTTCACCCAAAAGGATCTTAACTTTAGACAAAGGAGATGGTTGGAACTTCTCAAGGATTATGACATGAGTGTTTTTTATCATCTAGGTAAGGCAAATGTTGTGGCGGATGCCCTTAGTAGGCTATCTATGGGAAGTGTGTCGTAGTGGATGAAGGGAAGAAGGAGATAGTGAAAGATGTGCACTGGTTGCTAGATTAGGTGTTAGGTTGGCCGACTCAGAAAATGGTGACATTTTTATTCAAGGTGGGGATCCGAGTCTTCGGTGGTGATTCATGTTAAAGCAAAGCAAGACCTAGATGCTTCCTTGGTGGAGTTAAAGAAGTTGGTTGCCAAAGGAAAGATTGGGTTTTTCTCCTAAGAGGGAGATGGTGTCTTATGTTACCAAAATCGATTGTGTGTTTCGAATGTTGACGACCTAAGGAAGATTATCCTGAGGAAAGCTCATAATTCCCAATATTCTATTCATCTGAGATCCACTAAGATGCATCAAGATCTGAGAGAATTGTATTGATGGCATGACATGAAGAAAGACATAGCCAAATTTGTGTCAGAATATCTAAATTGCTAACAAGTGAAAGTTTAACATCAAAGGCCTGGTGGCTTGGCCCAAGATATCAAGATTCTTTTTTGGAAGTGGGAAGATGTGAATATGGTCTTCATAGTTGGGTTGCCCTATGCTCTTAAACAATTTGACTCAATATGGGTTGTTGATGACCGCATGACTATGTTGGCTCACTTCTTACCAGTTAAGACTATTTATAGTACCGAGGAGTATGCTAAATTGCATATTCAAGAATTGGTGAGGTTGCATGGTATGCCGAGGTCTATTATATTGGATCGTGGCACTCAATTTACTTCTCATTTTTGGAGGTCGTTTCAAAAGGGACTCGGTACTAAGGTTAAATTGAGCACCGCTTTCCATCCCTAAAGCAATGGAAAATCCAAGAGGATAATTCAAACCTTGGAGGAAATGTTAAGGGCTTATGTGTTAGAGTTCAAGGGAAATTGGGATGATCATCTACCGCTCATTGAGTTTTCCTATAATAATGGTTTCCATGCTAGCATGGTATGGCTCCGTTCGACGCTTTGTATGGTAGAAGGTGTAGATCCCCGGTGGGTTGGTTTGAGGTAGGTGAGGCGGCATTGTTAGCGCCAGATTTGGTGGTTGAGGCCATAGAAAAGGTGAAGTTGATTAGGGAGAGATTGAGGATGGCTTAAAGTCGCCAAAAATCCTATTCGGATGTTAGGAATAAGGATCTCAAATTCTATGTGGGTGATTGGGTTAACATGAAGGTATCTCCTACGAAAGGCATCATGCGATTTGGTAAAAAGGGCAAGTTGAGCCCTCGGTACGTCGGACCATATAAGGTTGTGGAGCAGGTTGGCAATGTGGCTTATAGGTCGGATTTGCCTCCAGAGATAAACTCTATTCATCCGGTGTTCTGTGTTTCGATGTTATGGAAATTGGTTGGTGACCTTATGACAATTACACTTTTGGAGGATGTGACGGTTGAGGAGAATTTGACTTATGAAGAGGTGTCGATTGAAATTTTGTATAGGCAACTGAAGCGGCTTCGCAACAAGGAGGTGGCTGCGATTATGGTACTTTGGAGGAACCAACAAGTGGAGAGTGCTACATGGGAAGCGGAGGTGTACATGATGGAGCGATACCCCTATCTTTTCCAATCTACTCAAGCCTTAGGTACTAGGTTATATCCTTTCTAACCGTCCTTATTCTTTAATTTCTTGAGTTTCATGATATTGCATGCATACATGAGCACGAAAATGATTTGAGTGATGTTTCGACATGAATATTATATGGCTTGGAAAAATGATGCATTATCTGTTAGAATTTATGATCAAAATGTTTCTTGCTTGATTGATTTTATTAAGTCATGGTCTAGCTCATTCGAGGATGAATTTTCCCAAGGGGGAGATGATGTAATGATCCAAAAAATTTTGAACTACGTACTAGTGGATCAAGGTCCATTTTGAACTTGTTATGGCTGTGTATTGATAATCATGGATTCTATTAAGTGGCTGAATTCAAGGAAATCTTGTTGGAAGAGTTTTGTATGAAACTGTGTAAGAGTACTGACTTTGAATGGATGTATCTCTTGGTATGAGATGAACTGTACAGACTATGACCTATCCAAACAAAGCTCATTTGCGTTATCTTTGCAACGCAACTGGTTTCACTCAATTCAGAGTTTGGATATGGAAGTTATGGCCATTATAGTGAGACTGACTGTGGACTAAAGCGTTCTGGAAAGAGAAGGCCAAAGTGGCTAAGGTAGGGCTACGCGGGAGGGGCCTTGAGCTGTGGGAAGGCTCACGACCCGTGAGGGGTATCCGTAGGTTGATCCAAAAAGTGGAGCTAGGTGGGGGACAAGGGCCAGAACAAAGTAAGGCTCCACGGTCCGCTTTACGGTCTGTGTGACGCCTCACAGTCCTTGAAGGCCCCCGTGGAGTGGTCCAGAGACTCATGAGACCCCAGGGCCAGGAATCCGGGCTAAGTGACGCTCCACGGACCAGTGTACAGTCCGTGTGCAGCTTCACGGACCGTGAGTCCTGTCGGGAAGTAATCCAGAAATTCTCCCAAGATTTCAAGCTAGGGCGTGAACCAAGTGAAGTCACACGGTAGGGTTCACAGTCCGTAAACCACTACACGGACTGCGCAGATGCTTCCGTCGGTGACTGTTTCAGTTATCTCCTCCATTTCATTAATGGTTAAATGGTAATTTTATTTTTCCTAAGGTCGTTTTATCCTTTCTAAGTTCTCTTAAAACCTCTAAATTGAACCCTAAACCTCTTTAATTCATTTAATCTCTCAATTCCTCTCCCAAAATTCTTTCAATTTCTCTCATCCACCATTGAAGATGAAGCTTGAAATTGGGGGAAATTCAAGTTCTCATCAGAATATTCTCAACCTTCTTGCTAAATTCAAGGTATGTGGGTTTAATTCATGGTTTCTCTTCCAACCATGATGACCCAAAAGCCTTTTCTAAATTTTGATGAAATTATGATTTTCTTTAAATGGGTATTTAAATTTAAGGATGATTTATTGCAATTAAAGTGTGGGCTGCTATTATTTAATGAATTTAAGATGAATTAAGCCCCTATTTGATGAATTACTTTGATTCAAGATGATACAAGTATGCACATCCCTTATACTATAAGCATTATGGAATTTCATGCATCATGGACTTCATGGCATATTGGTATACTATCTTTTCCTATATTCTTCTTCTATGTATATGCCCTTGTCATCTAGTTTGGTCGTAAGCTCATTTTCATATGCATAGCATGCCCGTATACTTAGTGTATTATTATGTGCTAACCCATACTCTTTGTCTACATGCTCTAACCATGTAGGGACCAAAGGTGACTTTTATCCTCCGCTAGACGGCTAACCGAGATTCTTGAAGTTATTGCATGTGGTGAGCCCTGTGTTCCAAGGGCAACACCAACTTTTATCTACCTTGTCTTTACTTTATGTTCTTTTACTTTTTGACTTGAGGGTGAGCTCGGAATATGTGGAGGCCCCATCTTATCTTATATAGAGACATTGTTGGACATATCGACTCTATTAAATGTTATGCTATGTGATACTTGTAAGGATTAGGCTATCTACTTTAATTGATGGTATCTTATGTTATGCTTCTGTTTTTGCTTATGCTATTGTGACATGTTTGGCTTGGGAATGTGCTTATGTGGAAAGTCCCTAACCCTGCTTGCCCCCATAACTTACCCGCCCCTTAGAACGTAATTGCTATATGCTATGTGATTCATGTTTATCCTATTCACGACAACATCCCCATAGCTTGAGTCCAAAGCCCCAGAATCCCCTAGACTTATGTGTTACTTGTTTATTGTACGCACTTCTGAACCGATGATTTATGTGATGATGCTATGATGGCTTGATCGATGACTCTCGGGTTCTCCTTCGCCATGTCATATCTATGCCCTACCCTTGGGTCATGACAGTTAAATTAAGCCATAAGGCCTAAAATGGGAAAAATAGGAGCGGAGCCTGACATCCCAAATAAAACCCTAAAAAATGTTCCCCATAACACCCCCAAGTCTACAACAAAAACTTAGGCCCCAAATGGACCACAAAAGACCTAGAAAAGGCCTCAAAATGAAGCGAAAAACTTTATTGGGAAAAAATTCTTTCCAAAACTTTCTCGGTCCAAATTCTCAAAACCAATCAACTACAGTCAACACGCATCATATCACAACGTTCCTCTTGGAATGTATTACAATTTAGGCTCAAATTTCTTTCGATTCCATCAAGATTCGGTTATAAAATTTACATACAAAGTTTTTCATAAATTCAAGAGCAACAATAGCTAAAATGGAAATCTTACCTTGAAATTGTGCCAAATCCCAAAACCAACTTCACCACAACGTTCCTTGTAAAATTCCGAGTCATGTGGACCTTTTGTTCGCCAAAAATGGATTTGAAATGCATTTTCTATAAGCTTGTAAATTTGTAAATGCATGTTGGTTCATGAAGTGCTGAGCACTTAAAAAGACCTCAGGCGCCTTCTATGCGAACACGCATCGAGCCCAGTGAACAAGGAGTACTGAGAAATTTTCCCTTCTCTAAAAACATGTAGCTCTGCCAGGGTCGGCCTCCACCAATGCGATATTGATATACGCGTATATAGAGTACAATTTCTGTTGGTGCTGTACTAGATCAACTCCAACCTTCTCTGGGCCATTCTCGAGGCATCTGATGCCCGTTTTCCATAAACAAAAGGTGTAACAACACTTATTTCATCATTTAGGTCCTAACGATGCAGTTGGAATTCCCAATGGAGCCTCATACGGAAAATAAGTACCCCACTTCTTTCCAGCTAAAATTGGCTAAAAGAACTGCGGGGGTATAAACACAACTAAATGACCCCGTCAACTGGCGAAAGGTCATTCCTGCTATTTTTGACATTTCAGAGTTGACCATACCATCAATTTTTCATTGTGAGCGCATTTAATTGGGTTTTGATGAAAACATACCTTTTAGCCTCCAGTTGAACGCATTTAGCAACTTTCGACCAAAACTCACACTAGAACCCTACATTCTCGGACCAACGACCCTCATAGCATAAATCAACCACTCTAGAACTAATGAAACCGTCAAAATCCTATTCTGAAATCATTTACTAGGGTTTTGACAAAAATTTCATTTAGCATTTTTAACTTCTCACTAACCTGAAAACTTGCACAATTCTCAACAAAAATTTCCAATAAACATCCTAACAACTCCAATAGGTCATAATAAGTCTGAGGTAACTAAATAGAAGCTCACAGTAGAAGAAATGCAATAAAAACATAGAAGTGATCTACAGGGTAATTACAACATCTCCTACTTATAAGACATTCATCCGCGAAAGTAAAGTAGAAAGCATACTTGATGGCTCAAAATAAGTCGGGGTACTGCTCCCGCATCTGTACCTCCCTCTCCCAGGTAGCCTGCTCATCAGGATAATGTCACCACTACATCTTAACCATCGGTATGACCTTAGAACACAATTGTCTAGTATTCCTGGCTAAAATGGCCAGTGACTCCTCAACTAAAGTCAGATGTCATCAAACTAAACTGAATAATACTGTAACACATAAGACTCATCTAAAATGCACCAGTACAACGTCGACACATGAAATACAGGGTGTATAATAGAGTACGCTGGAGGTAGGGATAATTCATAAGCATTTGGCCTAACCCGTATTAATATCTCAAAAGGCCCAATATATTGGGGACTCAACTTACCTTGTGTCACAAACCGCATGACCCCTTTCAGGGGCAAAACTCATAAGAACACAGTTTCCAAACTCAAACTACTAGAACCGGTGTCTATGGTCAAGATAACTCTGGTACCAACTCTAAGTTGTCCTCAACCTATCCTGTATAATCAGGACCCTTGCTAGGGCATCCTACAACAGATCTATACTCTACGGACCGTACTCTGAAGACTCAAACTACCCAATAGGAGTACAACATTATCATCCAGATAATGCCTCAAATGGGGCTATCTAAACAATGGTGTGATAGCTGTTATTATAAGCAAACTCAGCTAATGGTAGAAACAGGTTACACTGACCCCCAAACTCTAACACACAAGCTTGTAACATATACTCCTGAACCTGAATAGTGCGATCGGACTGGCCAAAAGTATGGGGATGAAATCTTGTGCCTAACTCTCGCTGAAAAGCCCTCCAAAAGCTAGAGGTAAACTGCCAGCCTTGGTCAAATATGATAGATATAGGTACCTCATATAATCAGACTATCTCCTAGATATAAATACGGGCTAACCGAACGACACTGAAAGTAGAACGGACCGAAAGGAAGTTTGCAGACTTAGTCAACCAATCAACAATCAACAATCACCCAAATACTATCATAGCCCCTAAAAGTACGAGGAAGCTTCACAATAAAGTCCATAGTCACACGTTCCTACTTCCACTCGGGAATGGTCAACGACTAAAATATGTCACCGGATCGTTAATGCTTAGCCTTTACCTAATGGCAAGTGAGACAATGCGATAGATAATCTTCAATATTATCCCTCGTACCATCCAACCAGTAATGATTTCTCAAGTCAGGGTACATCTTAGTTGTACTTGGATAAATAAAATATCGGGAATCATGTGTCTATTGTAGAATCAGCTAAATCAAAACCCCCACTCTAGGAACACATAACAAACTGGTAAATCTAAGAACTCCATCTGAATCACCTGTGGCCTGACCCCCAATACCCTACAACACTATATCTCGGAGACCCACTAACAACTTATCCTCGAACTAATGGGCTCAGATTTGATCAACCAGTGAAGACTGAGCCCCAATTAAGGCTAATACTCAGCTAGAGTCTGAAATATCTAAGTGGACCAACTGGTTAGCTACAGACTAAATGTCTAAAGCCAACAGAAGCTCCCTAACAGCCAGATATGTCAGGCTGCCCATACTCACGGCCTTCCAACTCAAGGCATATGCTACCACGTTTTCCTTACTCTGATGGTACAAAATAGAAACATCATATTCAGTTAATAACTCAATCCAACGTCTCTGGTAGAAATTTAGGTCTCGCTGAGTCATAAGGTACTGCAAGCTTCAATGGTCCCATAAATATTACAATTCATGCCATATAGATAATGCCTCTAAATCTTGAGTGTAAACACTACTGCCACCAACTTTATGTCGTCTGTGGGATAGTTATGCTTGTGCGCCCATAACTAGAAAGAAGCACAAGCAATAACTTGAACCAACTGCATCAATACACTTCCCAGCTTGACATGGGAGATGTCACAATATACCACAAAGCCTTTTCCCTTAACAGGGAGGGCCAAAATAGAAGTGATAGTTAACAACTCTTTCAATCTCTAAAAATTGGCCTTGCACATATCAGACCAAATAAAGGAATACCCTAGCGAGTCAAAGGAGCGACAACGTCGGAAAACCCCTTAATAAACCATTGATAATACCTTGCCAACCTAATAAAACACTCAACCTCTGTCACAAATATAGGCCTAGGGCAACCATGAATCGCGTTGACCTTACTCGAATATATACTAATACCCTTTTTGAACACCACATGACCTAAGAAAGTCACAGACTCAAGCCAAAACTCACACTTTGAAAATTTAGCATATAGTCTATGTTCTCGGAGTATTTGTAGTACAACTGAGATACTAGGCATGCTTCTCTCGACTCAGCAGATATACCAAAATATCATCAATAATAATCACCACAAAAGAGTGAAGATACAACAAAAATACGTGATTCATCAATCTATAAAAGCTGAAGGGGAATTAGTCAGCCCAAATGGCATGACTTAGAACTCATAATGACCATGCCAGGTTTAGAAGGCAGTCTTTTAAACATCCTCTGCCTTGATCCTTAACTGGTGGTACCTGATCTCAAATCAACCTTATAGAACACTGAATCCCACTGCAACTGACAAAATAAGTTATCAATGCAGGATAAAGGATAACAGTTTTTCACCGTAACCTTGTTTAGCTGCAGATAATAAACACATATCTGGAGGGTTTTGTCTTTCATTATCACAAACAAGACAGGAACTCCTCTAAAATAAACACTCAATCAAATAAACCTTAGATCTGGAAAACTCTAAAGTTGTGTATTGAACTCCTTAAGCTCTATAGAAGACATTCGGTATAGAGAGATAGATATGGCTTAGTGCCTAACTCAATCTCTATTAGAAAATCAATCTCCCGCTCAGGCGGAAAACTAGGAAAATCTATGAGAAATATATCAAGGAACTCGCATACAACTAGTACAGACTCCACAATAGGAATCTCTGTTGTTACATCACATACGTAAACCAAATAAGCTGAAAACCCAACAAAATTCAAGCTTTGGGCCTGAATATAATATAAATACCCATCAAAGCCCGACAAACCAACCTCTACCAAACCAATAAGGACCTTTTTGGTATAGCTAAGGTAACATTCTTGACATAACAATCTAACACTGCATGGTGTGGGTCCAACCAATCCAGGCCCAAAATAAGGTGAAAATCCAGCATATTGAGAAATATCAAATCAACCTAAGTGTCAAAACCCTAAAGAGTAACCACACAACCTCTGCAAACCTAATCTACTACAGGGGAATCCCCTATTGGGGTCGATACCCAAACTCGAGAGGATAGAGGCTCGTAGGTCATAACCAGATGAGGAACATAATATAAAGATACATAAGAAAATGTGGACCTAGATCAAATAACATTGAATATTGCTATTAGCATATAATAATCATACTTGTTATGGCCTCATCAGAAGCCTCGACCTTTGCCTATGCTGGTGCTTCATAAAAGTGGCTTTGACAGCCTCCCCCTTAAACATTATTACTGCCCTTTGCTCTATTTCCCCTAATGGTCCCCCTAGAACCATATTGCTAACCCTGCTGGTCCTTGTACAAATCAACTATGTTGCTATGGTATTGTACTAATCATCTCGGTTGCTATGGTCTCACACAAAATAATAAATTTGCTTGTCCTCGAATGATAAAATAGTTGTAACGTACCGAGAGAGCTCCTAAAACCTGACCTCGTATTGAGAAACAATCATCGATCATTGCTCTGGTTGTACAAACTAATCCTAGCGGTGATCTCAGAAGCTCCTGGGAAAAAACTTTGTCATAAATGCCTTTGTGAACTTGGCCTATGTTATCGTTACATCCCTTGTTGGCCTAGTATCTTGGAAAGTCCGCCGCCACTTCCTAGCGATGCCATCATGTTGATATGTAACAAACTCATTCACTTGGGTCTCTAGCAATGATAAGGACGGTAATCGCTCCACGCAGGCTATCAAAAACTCATGTGCATCCTCCCCTACAACTCTGAAAAACCTCGGTAGGGCCAAGATAAAAAAGTAGCCAAGTAACCTGTGGTCATAAAATTGCACAGCTCCCACTGGCTAAGTTGGGACCACCGGAACGACATGCTTTGCTGGTTCCTGGAAAAGAGGAGCTAGGGTGGGCGTCACACCCTGCTATAAGGCTCTAAGCGCTGCCAAGATTTTCCCAAGAATCGCTTGCACTTCTGGTGTCATTACAATAGCAACTGGGAGAGATGGGGCCTCTGGTATCTACTCCTTGGGAATAGGGGAATACTCTTTACAAAGGATGATGGTGCAACACTACCCAAGCCCTGACCTAGTCCTCTACGTGGCATATCATCCAAAATGAAAATAGGTTAGATTCTCAAAACTAAAAAACCATTGATGAAACACGCAATAAGGATCAACAACCTATGAATGTTTCTCAACATTGTGTACCCTCCTAGAGATAAGGCACGAACATCTCCGCACCCACCCATAGGACTCTACTAGACGATAGCTCTGTACAGTTGAGACTAGTGAACTTGAGTCTCTTGAACCAACTTATCATGACCCGATATTGGTGATGATGGCGCCTGTCAGATCCCACCTATAGGCAAGCTAACTACCTAACCCATAGGGCACCTATCCTAGCTTCTAGTCTAACAAAACTAACAAAAAACAATATAAGCAACCGAGGACTATCCAGAACCTAGAAGCCAGTTGTACCAAACTATAATAACAAAACAATACATATGAGTATATATATATATATATATATATAACTAAAAACATAATATAATGTACAACCTGAGAGTGCCTACAAATATAAAATACTACTACACAAGGCCAGAATCTAAAATCAACAGATGATTATCAAAAGAAGGAGACTGTCATAGAGCCAGAGTTGTCTTTGCTCACCAAAAAGAAGTCTCCTATCCTCTCAGAACACCTGAACTCAGAGCCCCCGACTAGAACCTAGACTTGCACCATGGGAATATACAAAAGTAGGGGTTAGTACCAGAAAAAGGCACCTAGTAGGCATCATCAACCGACTAGGTGAAATAATATATAATATGAAGCTCAAATGCAAATAAAAGTAGTTGTCCCATACATCAACCTCATAACCTCAACCTGAACCGAAATTGGTACCATACGTGGGTGCAAGACCCTAACAAATATGCCTGTACACCACCTAGGCCGCCATAAGACTGGGAAGTACATCCGCGCATAATATAAAATTGATAGATCCTTACAAAACCCTATAAAACTATCATAAAACCCATATCTACATATCATCAGAATATGGGTCAACTATATATTAATGTAAGGCCCTAATATCTAAGCTTAAACACACCTGGGACCCTATAATCTGAGAAGGTAGACCTTGTAACGATTCAAAGAATTTTGAACTTCATGATGGTTGGTTAAGGATAGTGTTAAATTGGTCGTGGTTGAATTTTGTTAGCCATGGGTTGTATTTAAGTGGATGGATTCAAAAGGGATCATTTAGTGAAGTTGTGAGGCCAATTGGGCTGTAGATTTTGAAAAGTCATATATTTTTGTATGTGGTGAACTGTGTGGGATGCTATATATCAAATTGAATCTCTTTGAGTTATCTTGGAAACACAACTGGTTTCACTAAATTCAAAGTTTGTATGGGAAAGCTATGGCAAAATCAGAGAGCCTGCCCGTAGTTGGAAGGACGTTGGGATCAAGGTTCTGGAATTGGGCTAAGGGTGGGACCACGAACCGTTTGGTGGTTCACGGACTATTTGGTCGCTCGTGGGTTGGTCCAGTGTTCTCCTACGGGTTAGGAGCCAGTCCATGGACCAAGAGTGGTCCTACAGAGCACCCCATAGTCTGTGAGACCTTTCATGGCCCGTGAGGGGTCCCGTGAAGTGAAGCAGAATGTTGGCCAAGGTTCGGGGCTGGACTCCGGACCAACTGATGCTCCATGGACCAGCACATGGTCCGTGTGCAACTACCCAGTCCGTGAGGCCCCACGTGGAGTGATCCAAAAAGTCCCCCGAGAGTTCAAGCTGAAGACGAGACCAAGTGAAATCTCACGGGCAGGTACACGGCCCATGGACCAGTGGACAACCACTGTAGCCCTTTCGTGTGACACTATTTTTAGTGAATTAGTCCATTTCATTAATGGTTAATTCATAATTTAATTAGATCCTATGCTCCTTTTAGGCTTCTAAGGTCCCCTAAACCCCCTAAACCAATCCCTAAACCCTTTTTATCCATTCTAACACTCCTAAAGTCTTTCCAAAATTCTCTCAATTCTCTTGACCTCCATTGATGAAAGCTTCAAGAAATTTGGGGATATTCATCTCTCTTGTAATTCCTTTCAATTCTCTTGGTTAAACTCAAGGTATGTGGGTTTGATTCATGGATTACCTTCCATCCATGAAGACCCAAGAACCCTACTCTTTAATTTATGAATTTTAGCTTTCTTTCATTATGGGTTCTTTAATTATTGATGTATTTCATTACATTGAGTTGTGGGTTGTATAAATTAGGTAATTTGATGATGATTTAACTTTGAATTTTATGAAATTCATGGAAATTCTTGAAGGATCAATGTGCATATCCCTTTAATGGTTTAATATGCATGGGT
>JBCEWC010012343.1:0-15929 GCA_038996855.1 Solanum aculeatissimum
TAGCACAATAAAGTACTAAGTATGTGGGCATGCAAATGCATATGCACATGAACCTATAACAACCTACATGTCAAGGGCATATATATATAGAAGTGAATATAGGAAGTGACAATATATATGTCAATATGCCATGCAAGTCATAATGCATGAATGCCATAATGCGTAGTATAGAGGGGATGGAACCATAACCGACATCTCAAGTACATGTGATATGAGATTTCCAATTGTGACCTCCCATTGGATCGGAGAAGACTACTTGCCAAAGGTAATCTTTATCACACCTTACGACCTGGTCATTTCGATGTGATGGCCACCTTCCTTACGACCCGGTCATTTCGGAATGGTTTACATTCATAGCATGTCATAACATTTTATATCATATCATATCAAGGCATACCTTATGACCCGATCATTTCGGTAGCATCCTATGTAGGCCCATGGTTTTGAGAAAGGAGTGGGACCCTTGGGGATAGCCCACTTACTACTCCCATCCTTCTCAGTACTAAGTCATCATCCCATAAGAATACATATACATATATATATACATGCTTTTCAAACAAAACATGACACTTAAACTTCAAATCATGCATACTTGGGCTTAGAAGCCACACATACTTTCAAATACTTCATGCATACTTAACAAGGGTTAACATAGTTCATAATCATGCATCATGGGGCTAAAGGCCAAACCAACCTTTATGTCATGCTTCAAGCAAAGGAGTAGCTCCATATCATATCATATCAAGGTAGTGCAAGCACCCATGATGCTCCAAGAGCCATAACATATCATATCATAGACTTAGTGTGATCACAACTTAGCCTTAACCCATACTTGGTCAAACCATGGTCAAAATCTTGTTAGGGACTTAACCCTCATCAAAACTTTCACAATAAACTCATTAATCATGCATGAAATGCCATAAGGAATAATATGAATAACATAGGTAATGAAATTCAAACTTTACCTTTAATTCAAGAATAGTTCATGAGAAATTCAAGTCAAAACTACCTTTAAAACTTCATTTGGACAATACCCATGCATAAATCAATAGTATAAGAACATGCATAACTTGATCATAATCAAACCCTTGAACTTTCATGAAATTCTAACTCAAAACAACATTTAAATCACCTAAAATCTACAGTACATAATCCTAGTCAAATAATAACTTGAAAATTTGGAAGAACCCATAACATAAAGAAATCTAAAAATCAAATTTAAAGGTTAGGGTTCTTGGGTGTTCAAGGATGAAAGGAGATCCTTGAATCAACACCCACATACCCTGAAATCACCAAAGGAATCGTAAAATTGATCAAGCCTAGGTTGTCTTCCCCAAATTTCTTCAAGCTTTCTTCAATGAAGGTCAAGGGGATTTTTAATTTTTCAAAGTGTTTGGAGGAGTCTTAGAATGGATGAAAATAAGTTAGGGTTTTGATTTAGGGGTTTAGGGGACTTTAGGATACCTACAAGGGGCCTAGGGATTAATTAAATCACGAAAATACAATTAATGAATCAGACCTTTTAACTGAACACAGTTTCAAATGGCAGCTACAGTGCTCATCAAAGTGCACACTGGCCGTGTACCCCTCCATCTAACTTGCCTTAGAATTTTCTTCAGCTCGAACTTTCGGGGGACTTTCTGGACCACTTGACGAGGAGTTTCACGGACCATATGAATTCACACGGATTGTGTACTGGTCCATAGAGCCATAATTGGTCCATAAAACCATCCCACAACACGGTCAACCCACTGCCCCACCAAATGGACCATCTCACGGCCCATACCAAGGCTCACGGACCGTGGGGTAGTCCGTGAGTCATGACTTGGATTTTGCGGTGGGTCGTGCCCCCCCCCCCAAGTCAATGGACCATGAAACGGATCCCCACAAAGACCGTACCATGTTTCGCGGACCGTATTCCTTGCCTTGGGCCATTTTCAGGGCCTATCTCCAATGTCTTCCAAATTTCAGGCTGTCCCACTATTTTGGACATAACTTCCTAATCCAAACTCCGAATCACGTGAAACCAGTTGAGTTGCGAAGATAATTCAAAGAGATTCAATGTGATATATAGTAGCCCACACGGTTCAACTTGTGTCAAAAGGTATGCTACTTCAAAGCTTACTGCCCAAACGACCTCTCTAGGCTCTAAAATGATCCGTTTTGTGTTCATCCACTTAAACTCAACCCATGGCTACCTAAATTAAACCATGACCAGTATATAACCATACAAGACCAACCATAAAAGGTTTCAAAAATATTCGGGTCGTTACAGTTGGTGTAGGGGTGTATATTGTATTGGTGACTATGAATACTATGGTTACGATATATACTGCTACTATTGATTACACCGAGGCTTGATAATGGCTTTGTATTGGATGATGTCATGGGGCAAGTATGTACTCTGACCTAATCTTTATCTGTGAAAGTATGTTGGCTGATATTTTTGGGATATTATGACTTTGAGACTACTTGTTGCCTACTTGCCATACTATGGCCTGATTTTTCGCATAAATGTGTTTATGTTGGGCCTGACTATTGTGGATATATATGTTATCACTGTTTTTATTATGGTTTGCTCTCATTACCTGTGGTTGACCAGATTATAGTGTGTTTAGCCTATTAGACCTAATTTTACACTGATTACTAAGGCACACATTCTGATATACTATTGTTAGCTGTTACATGTGGGTTTGCTACATACTTAGCAGATAGATTATCACTCATTATCTGAGTGATGCAGTGGTTATTTGTAGTTCAAGAGAGATAATATAATTGGGGGATTTAGATGCAATTAGGATATGGAGAGATTGACTAATTATTTAATCTGAGACCTAGATGACACACCTTGTGATCCAAGTCTCCGGTGGCCACATCTGAGTATTTAAGACTCCAGGTGACGTGCCCTATGGTCCAAGTCTCTAATGGCCACATCCAAGTGTCTGAAATCTAGATGTTAGTTCTAAAGTGGTTCGAGCACTTGTTGTTACTCTGGATATGAGACCCCATTGACCACATGTTAGGGCTTGGCCCTTTGATAGCTATTCTAAGTTGTGAAACTATTGATTATTCTAGGGGGGATTCTTTCTCTCATGGGGGATATGTCCCACAGTTATGCATGAATATTTTTTGATTAGGAGCCATGTTTCTACACAGGATCAGATACTCGATTGATACGTGATTGTTGGGGGTGGAGGCTTTATTGATTACCCATGGATCTATACACCTATACATACCCGATTGTGCATTGGTGTACCCTTTGGTATTATGGGTTCTTAGGGAGTATTCTGACATAGATACTAGGGCCTTACACCCACGTACAACTAACTCTTATTCATGTGATAGGTAAAGTTGAGTTGCATGGTGATTTTATGGAGTTTTATGGTGATTCTGATAGTTATATTGTACACGGGTGTACCTTCTAGGCTTATATGGGCCTAATTGACGTACAAGTATAGATATTAGGGCATTGCACCCACATACAATATTGTATCCTAGTCCGATGATAGTTATGGTATGGACCTACTCATTTTTCGTCAGTCGATGTGGTTACACTTTTCCTTGGTTGGTTTAGTTGAGGTTATGGGGTTGGTTTATAGGACTGCTGCTTTTCGTTACATTTGAGATTTCTTATATATATTATTTCACTCAGTCGATCGATGATGCCTACTGGGTGCATTGTTTTACTACTCACCCCTGCTTATTATATTTCCATGGTGTATGTCTAGGTTTTAGTTGGGGGAACTTATTTTTGGGGTTTTGAGAACGCTCCAGAGACTAATGGTGAGCATCGACAGTTGCAACTACCTTTCAGTATCCTTCTTTTGATAGTCTCTTTTGTTTTCAATCATTGGCCTTGTATAGTAATATTTTTTATTTGTAGAGGCACTTTTGGATTGTATTATTTTATGGTTTAGTCATATATGTATATATCAATATGTACTTCCATCTATTGTAGCTCGGTATAGTTGACTTTCAGGTTCTGGGTAGGTTTTGATTGTTTATGTTATTGTTGTCATTATGGCTATGACTAGAAAGCTTAGACAGGTATCCTAGGGTTAGGTAATTGACTTACATGTAGGTGCGAACTAACAGACCCCATCATGAGCAGAATCAGGTTGTGACAAATTGGTATCAGAGCCTAAGGTTCACTAGTCTCAACTGTATAGAACTACCATCTAGTAGAGTCATGTGGATGGGTGTGGAGACATCCATGGCTTATCTCTAGGAGGTTGCAGGATTTTTAGGAACCTTCTTGTGTTGTTGATTCTTGTTGTGCATTTTGGCAATGGTTTTTCAATTTCTGGGGATCTTAATTTGTTTGTTTTTCACAAATATGATGCGTAGAGAGCGGACTCGGGGACAAGGTAGGATTACACCATCACTACCGAATAAAGAGCAGTCTCTTAAGATCGAGAAGAAATGACCGAAGGTCCTAATGCCCCCATAGCCAGCGATAATTGCTCCCCTAGCTACCTTTGCAGTTACACTTGAGATGTAGGCAGTTCTTAGTTAGTTTTTGGCAGTGCTTGGAGCCCTACCGCAGGGTGCGGTGCCTGCTCCAATCCCTCCAGTCCAGGCATCAGCAGAGCCTTCTGTTCCAGTGGTTACATCCCAGCCAAAGGGAGTCGTACTATTTCAGGACTAGCGACTGCTTAGGTATTATTCAAGATTGGTTTTTCGAGGTTTTTGAGAGCTACAAGAGAGGATGCACAGGAATTCCTGAAAGCATGTATGGAGTGACTACAAGCCTTGTGATTGCTAGAGTCTTAAGGTGTTGAGTTCACTTCCTACCAGCGAGATAGAATCACCAGACAATGGTGGTGGACTTACTGAGATACCAGGCCAGCAGATACTGCACCGTTGACTTAGGTCCAGTTTACTTAGGCATTTATGACTAGATTTGTACCCAGGAGTTTCAAGGACCATCGCTGAGATCAATTTGTGCAACTTGAGTCAAGAAAGCGTGGTTGATAAAGCAATCATCAGAGGCGATTGGAGATACACTATGTATTCCTCTATCCGTAGAGTACATTGAATGTACAAAAATGACTATAACAGAGTTTCTCTTATTCAAATTAACAGCTACTCTAGGGGGGATTTTGGGGACAGATCTTTGTGTCGCAGTATGAGGTCAGGTTCCAGGAGCTCTCCCGATATGCTATAACTATTTTACCTACCGAGGAGGAGCGGATTTACTATTTTGTGCGTGGGTTTAGGCCTCAACTGAGGATGGGCACACATGCACTACTGACTTCATAATGGTTATTTATGGATATTGTTGATCATGCTCGCTCCCTTGAGTAGATTAGCCATGAGGCCCAAGAGGACAGTGACAAGTAAGCTAGATGAGAAAGAGAGTTCAGTGGCTCCTAAATAGGGTTCTGAATGATGAGGGATAGGCCTCTAAGGAGAGGTCAGATGGGGCAGACTTGCTAGCCATACTAGGCATCATTATAGGATTTTGAGGGTGGCCATCAGGGCCTGTGTACTTCTTGTAAGGGTGGTTCCTCTTACCCCACTAGGAAAAGACCAAGGAAGAGTGACTCTGCTTAGTTAGGTTATCTTTTGCACATAGTTAGGCTTCAAGAGCAACTGGACCAGGGTAGTAAAATCGTGACCACAGGAGAGGGAAGCACTTGCTGCCCTACAGTCTACCAGGTCAGCTCCTTTACTCAATGACAGGGGTAGGAGCCAGGATCGTGGTCATCGGGATGATAGTATAGAGATCGTGGAGACGAAAAAGGCTATTATCAGGGTTCTAGAGAGACCTACAGGGGTGCTAGAGTCAGGGGTAGTGATGATGTCCAAGAGGAAGGCTGGCATGGCCATTTTTATGCTGCACCAACATAGGCCATGACCGAGGCTCCTGATGAAGCCTTTACAGGAATGATTACTATATGCCAACATCCAACTTCAGCCTTATTTGATCTGAGTTGCACATTCTCTTATGTATCTGTGTATTATGTATCCCGATTGGGTGTGACTCCCAAACCTCTTTCCTCTAGGATTTGAGTATCAACCCAGTGGGGGATTAACTTGTGGTAGATTGAGTTTGGAGAGGTTGTTGTATGGTTACTCTTCAGGGTTTTTACACCTGGGTTTATTTGATATTACTTGACATGATGGATTTCAACCTTATTTTGGGTATAGATTAAATGACCTCACACCATGTTGTATTAGATTACTATTCCAAGACTATCATCTTAGTGATATCAGATATGTCTCTAGTGGTTTGGTAGGGGTCTGCGAGTCGGATGCGGATGGGTATTATATCATATATTTAGGATCAGGGATTGATATCTACAAGGTGTTCAACTTTTTGGCTCATATGTTTAATTTCACAGCTGAAACTTTTACTATAGAGTCTGTGTTGGTTGTACGTGAGGTCCCTGATGTGTTTTTAGAAAATTTACCTGGGTTGCCTCCTGAGTGGGAGGTTGATTTTGCGGTAAAGGTTAAGTCGGGCACTAAGCCTATATATATTTCTCTATACCAGATGGCTCCTACAGAAGTTAAGGAACTCAGTTCACAAATTAAGAGTTTGCTAGATCTGGATTTATACATCCGAGTATTTTGCCCTAGGGATCTCCTATCTTATTTATCACAAAGAAAGACGGGACTCTCTAGATGTGTATTGATTATCGCTAGTTGAATAAGGTAACGGTGAAGAACCATTACCCTCTATCGCATATTGATGATTTATTTAATAAGTTTTAAGGGGAAGTAATGTTTTCTAAGGTTAATATACGTTTGGGGTACCATTAGTTTAGGATCTGGGTAGAGGATATTTAAAAGACTGCCTTTTAGACCCGTTATGGGCATTAGGAGTTCTTAGTCATGTCATTTGAGTTGATTATGCCTCTACAACATTTATGGACTGAATAACTTGTGTATTTTGACCGTATTTGGACTCCTTTGTAGTGGTTTTTATCGATGATATTCTGGTATATTTGCGGAGTCAAGAGCAGTATGCACTCCGGGATAGCAGGTTGTATGCTAAATTCTCTAAGTATGAGTTTTGGCTTGAGTCTGTGACTTTCTTGGGTCACGTGGTGTCTGGCGAGTGTATTAGAGTGGATCCAGCAAAGGTCAAGAAAACCACCAATTTTATACAATTAACATAAATTCATATTAGAATAGATCAATAATCATAATCTAAATCATAATTGAAGAAATTAGAGAGAACTTTAGAAGGCCTATAAAAATATATACTTGAATTTGGATGAAAATTTGGAAGTTGAAGGAGATTCATAGAAGGATGATTTTCATGGATGAAGACTCACATACCTTGAACGATAAACTAGGATAAGCTTGTGAAATTCCTTGACTTTAATGGAGAATTTGGAAGAATTGCTTGAAAGTCTTCAACAGAGATTGGAGAGCCCTTTCTAGAGAGAAATTGTTGTATGTGTTGAATTGTGGAAGAACGGGTTAATTTGGGGGTTAAGGATAGTTTATAGGATGGGAATTAGTCCCAAAATCCATCGAGATTCATTAAATGACACGTAGAGAAAAGTCCAAAGTACACTCTACTTAAAATTGTAAATCAAACAACAATAGGGTAGCATGTCTGCGACATCGAGGTGCTCCATCCTGCTTCATTTTTTAAATGAATTTCAATTTTAGCCTAGTTTGGTAAGATTTTGTCCTATCTTGAACTATGTTGGTGATGCACCAATGTCGCGAAACCTTCTAAATAAGGAAAGTTGTTGAAATGCTTGGGATATTACATTGTCACGACCCAATCCTAAGGCCAAGATGTGACACGAAAAATGGAAAATCCGAAGGCAACCCAAACAAGCCTCTTAACATATCATTAGCACATCCTTGGTTGTGGAAGCATAATTAAACAACGATCAAGTAACAAATAATTCTAAGGAATAAAAGCTTATGACTCATGCTATGGGAATAAATAGGGGAAAGGAATTTGCATGAATCATATAAAAAGCAAGTACTAAGGGAAGGGTAAGCAGGACTCAAGCTATGGGGAAATAGGGACTTGGGACTTTTATAAGTTCTTATTATTTATAGATAGCACATAAGGCATAGGTTCTAAGGGATAAATCTCCATAAAAGCTCAACATCTCAACATAGGTACATAAAGTAGTATCCAACAACACATCTAAGGATGAATAGGATAGGGGCCAAGACATGTCCTAAGCTCAACCTCAAACTAGATGGTAAAGTGAAATAAAGTCACAACATAAGCAAGATAGAAATCAGATATTGTCCCCGAAATAAAGGACTCACCACACTCAAAATCTTGTAAGATCCAAATGCTAGCTACAGAGAGGTTATCGAGGAGCGTCGGTCCCTACATGGTTAGATCATGTAGGCAAACATTATGTATTAGTACTTTAAATGTACTAGTATGTGGGCATGTAATGCACAAAACATGAGTCATTAAACTAGTGAACAACATGATCATTTAGAACATCACTATAATCATAAAACATAGGATAATGAGGGACATAGTTTATCATGCATAAGTAAAATAGCCATATTGTTTTGGGGGAAAACTTTGGGTTTACATCAATGAAAGAACCAATTAATATAAATGAAACTCTAGAAATCATAATGAAGGACACTATACATGCTTAGAAAGAAAGTTTATACCTTTATGAGAAATACCAATGATAATAACAAAGAACCATAACATATACGAAGGAAGCCATGTAAGCTTTAGAGACAATGAGTTATACAACTTTAAGACACCATTGGACATGACATAAAGGAAATATCAAAATCATCATTAAAGGGATAACTTAGGACCATAAGGAGAATTTGAACATGTATGAGAGCAACCTTTAATCGACATAAACCATGTGAGCTAAACCATAGAGTCTCGATATTTCCCCTACACTAAAATAAAGGGGGAAGTCACTTGCTAAGGAGATCTCTTTAGATTCCTAAGTGGATCTACTAAAGCAAGCTATTAAGCAACCTCTACTAACAGGTGATCTAGAAGCCAACCTCTACTAGCGCTGATCCCTTATATGATGACATGTAGTTATGGGAAAATGGGATTCTACTAACGATCTCTTTCTCTAGCGATGGGGAGTATCCACATCTATCCCAAGGTCTACTCGAAGATAAGTGCGACTCCCATGGAATAACCAATGACATGAATCATAGAATCATCTAGTATGGATAGGTATTCTACTAACCCATTCTAGAATACTTTCGAACATAAATCGTCATCATAAGGATAGTTCCTAAATCTAGTTTATGCCTTACGATTGGCCTATCATCATCTCATAATTTTCACTAGGTGGAGGACTCATACCTCAATCATTCATGCATTCCAAACATTATAAGACTAGTCCCATTGTACATACAAACATGAGGATAATAATGACATGCACAACTTGTATACCATAACATCATAAAGAGGGCTTTACAATAACACATAGATTTAATAGGATTTCAATAAATTTCACAGCGTAGATGATATACCTCATCGTCCATCACATTCATGAACTA
This sequence comes from Solanum aculeatissimum, assembly GCA_038996855.1. Lineage (NCBI taxonomy): Eukaryota > Viridiplantae > Streptophyta > Magnoliopsida > Solanales > Solanaceae > Solanum > Solanum aculeatissimum. The sequence continues at coordinate 9,487 of JBCEWC010012343.1, forward strand.
ACATACATATAGTCAAACCTTTTCATCATTTATACGAAACTTCATCATTAAACTCTCATCATTAGAAATCATTCAAAATTAGAAAACTCAATATCAAAAATCTGGTGGGATCATGAATGTAACTTTAAATCATGTAACTCAATAGTATAGATATGGGAAAAGTAAAACTAATTCATTTGAAAGGAATCCAAATCAACCCACCAATATAGTAGTAAAACCTCCAATTTGGGTATCATGAAACCATACAAAAATCCATAATTTTTCAAAGTCTTTCAAGGTTTCATGGCATGCAAAGCTTCGGTAATATAGCCATACCATATTCTTATTTCTTAGTTGGAGCCCATGCATTAAAATATTGATAAATAGAAAATTCCATACATATTTCATGCAATAGAGTGATAATAGACGTTACCCATATTTAATTTGTCATTAAAATCAAGAAAGTTTATGAAAATAATTTTGGGACTTCATGGGTAGAAGGAACCATGAGTGAAAGACCCACATACCTCAAAATCTTGAAATAGACAGAAGAAACTTGATGAGACTTGGAGGACTTCACTTGCCTTCTTGAATTCCAACAAGAGTTCTTGAAAATCTTTAGATTTGTTCGAGGATTCAGAAAGATTAGAGAGGATGTTTGAGTGATTTTTTGTGAGTTAGGGCTTGAAAAATGGCTTCAAAATGAGGGATTCACATGATATAGATGCTGGGTTATTACCAAATTGCCCGTAAATTTTAGAACTTTTTGAACTAGGGTGCGACAGGTTCGTGATGCAGACTTGTCGCGGAGTAGTTCATTTTCACTCAAAATTTTAGTTCTCCCCCATTTTGGCCTAAGAGATAAATTGAGGTCATTATTTACGGCGACCAGTCCGCGGACTGGTAACACACCTTTTTGGTTAAACCTGAATCACCTGAAAAATAATTTTTATTCTACAGGTCATCTAAAACTTGAAGACAACCTTTATCCTAAACAATTTTGCCCCCTGAAACTGAATATGAATTTGGATTTTAAAAATCATGCATGGATTTTTAGATATTCAAAAAATATACTTTAGGGCATTTTTCTGAGGCGCGGGATAGGTGTTACAATATCCCGTCCTTGGGAACATTCATACTCGAATATGAGTAGAGCTAGCATGAACAGAGTGGAACAACATCTATCAATCCTTTATGAATTCAATAATGTGAATACAATATTGTTTTCATGTAACTTTTAAAGTTTCTAACATGGGCATTATTTTAAAAGCATGAGTAGCACATTTTCTTAATTGCACATGAAAATTCAGTCAACTTACTCCATGAGCATGTATGCACAAAAAATAACATGCCAAGACTAAATAAACAATGCATGAGAATAAACATGAACTACCATCGTTACCAATATGATAACACAACGACTTACCAAAACATTAATCACAACACCACAACTTATGAAACCACTTATTACCAACTATCTCCATATTCAAGAAAACACATGCATACCGAGCATATCTTTATGAGCTCTATCTCTTCCCTTCCTAGTAGCCACCGGGCAATACCTTCTTCTGTGTCCTAGTTCACAACACTCAAAGAAACCTTCTTAACCTTCCAAGCGCACCCCTAGGTACATCTTACTACACTTGTCAAAAGTAGGATATGGGTTTCTTTCCTTCTTACTCCTAGCCTCCCATTTCTTGGTAAATGATGATCTGCCCTCATCAAAATAAGTTCTCTTAGACTATCTTGATTTCTTCCTTATCTTCTCATCTTTGATTCACTCGTCATAAGTCATGAGCCTTGAAATATCCATCTCCTTTACTAGCATAGCGGTCTATCACTCTTGTACAAGCAAGTCAGATAATCCTGACATAAATTTTCTCAGTCTTGCTCGAGGGTTGGCAACCAATGACGGGGCATACTTTGAGAGTTGAGTGAACTTGAGGGAATACTCCCTAACACTCATATTCCCTTGCTTAAGGTTGATAAATTCTTGCATCTTAGCTCCCCTCAACTCTAAGGGAAAGAAATGATCTAGAAATACATCCTTAAACTCTCCCTAAGAAATGGGGCCCAAATCTTCACTCCTCTCACTCTTCCACTGAGTGTGCCATATTTGAGCAACCCCTTTCAATTGGAAGGCTTCCAACTCTGCCTTCTACTTAGACATCACACCTATAATGGCCAACACCTTATGCACCTCATCCATAATTTATTGAGAATCCTTTTCTTCCTTTGAACTTTGAAACTCCAGAGGATTCATCCTAGAAAAATCCTTAACGCTTGAAGTTAGTGTGGAAACATTTAGAACATTAGCACCCTGGTTAATTTAATTGACTAATACTTGTGCCATCATGGTTAAAGAAAACTCCACATGTGAAATATTCTCCTTTTATTGCATGGGAGGGGCTTGATCTTTGGCATCACCCTTTGGCAAATGTGTTCTTCTTGGTGACATCTTCTATAAATAGCAAAAAAGGCGTTGTTAGTGAGAGGAATAACCTTAGGTACTTCTAATGGAACGACAAGAATCATAATGAAGTGAAATATTTCCTAAAATACCTCATAGCCTCCTATTCATAGATGTGGCACACTTCTTCACCATGTATAGGACTCTACTCGATGCAGTGTGTTGGATGTTTGAGGACCATTTATAAACCTTGTAATCTGATACCAAGCTTTTTATGACCCAAGCCTAAGGCCTAGACATGACACAATGAATGGAAAACCCGAAGGAAACCCAAGAAAGACTCATAATATATCATTTCCATATCCTTGGTTGGGGAAGCATAATTAAACAACGGTTAAGTAACAAATAATTCTAAGGGAATAGGGACTTATGACTCATGCTATAGGGATAGATAGGGAAAAGGGATTTGGATGAATCACATAACAGGAAAGTACTAAGAGGAGGGTACGTAGGGCTCAAGTTATGGGAAAATAGGGACTTAGGACTTTCATCACTTCTCATCATTTATCAATAACATCAAATAACATCACATAAGGGATAGGGTCTAAGGGATAAATCTTCATAAAAGCTCAACATCTCAACATAGGTACATAGCGTAGTATCTAACATTACCTCTAAGCATAAATAGGAAGGGGGCCAAGACATGTCCCGAGCTCACCCTCAAACTAGATGGTAAAGTGAAATAAAGTCATAACATAAGCAAGATAGAAATCGTATATTGTCCCCGAACTATAGAACTCACCATATGAAAAATCTTCTAAGATCCAAATGCTAGCCATGTGGAGGATATCAAGGAGTATTCGTCCCTACATGGTTGTATCATGTAGGTAAAAAGTATGCATTAGTACTTTGAATATACTAGTATGTCGGAATGCAATGCACAAAACACGAGTTATTAACATAGTGAACAACATGATCAATTTAGAACATCACTATAATCGTAAAACATTAGATAATGAGGGACATAGGCTATCATACATAAGTAAAATAGCCATATTTTTTTGGGGGGGAATCTTTGGGTTTACATCAATGAAAGAACTATTTAACATAAATAAAGCTCTATAAATCATAATGAAGTACCTATACATGCTTATAAATAAAATAATATATCTTTATGAGAAATACCAATGATAATAACAAAGAACTATAACTATGTGAAGGAAGCCATGAAAGATTTAAAGAGAATGAGTTATACAACTTTAAGACACCCTTGGACATGTCATTAAGGAACAATCATAATCATCATAAAAGGGACAACTTGGGACCATAAGAATAACATGTACATATGTGAGTTTCCTGACGTGTTTCTAGAAGATTTTCCTAGGTTGCTGCCTGAGTGGGAGATTGATTTTGTGATATAGGTTGAGCTGGACACTAAACTATATATATGTTTTTATACCAGATGGCTCTTGGAGAGCATAAGGAGCTTAGTTCACAGCTTAAGAGTTTGCTAGATTTGGGGTTCATACAAATGAGTGTTTCTCCCTAAGGAGCTCCTTTCTTATTTGTGATAAAAAAAAGAGAGGACTCTCCAGATGTGTATTGATTATCAACAACTGAATAAGGTAAAAATGAATAACCATTACCCTCTATCGCTTATTGATGATTTATTTAATCGGCTGCAGGGGGAAGTAGTGTTTTCTAAGGTGGATATACGTTTGGGGTACCACTAGTTGAGGATTCGGGAAAAGGATATTTAGAAGATTCCCTTTCAGACCTATTATGGGCATTATAAGTTCTTAGTCATGCTATTTGAGAAGAATAATTCCCCTATAGTATTTATGGACTTGATGACTCATATATTTTGGTCATATTTGAACTCTTTTGTAGTGGTTTTTATTGATGATATTCTAGTATATTTACCGAGTTGAGAATAACATGCCCAACACCTCTATATTGTGCTATGGGCACTCCGGGATAGCAGGTTGTATGCTAAATTATCTGAGTGTGAGTTCTTACTTGAGTCTATGACTTTCTTAGGCCACGTAGTGTCTGGCGAGGGTATTGGAGTGGATCCAACTAAGGTCAAGGCAATTTATAACTGTCCTAGTCGTACTTCAATTACATAGATTCAGATTTTTATCGAGTTGGCAGGGTATTACCAATATTTTGTTGAGGGTTTCCCATTATTTTTGCTCCCTTGACTTGATTGACTCGCCACGATGTGCCTTTTGCATGGTTCAACGAGTGTGAGGCCAACTTTTTGAAACTGAAGGAGTTGCTGATTACTGCTCCTATTTTGACCATTCTTATAGAGGGAGAGAGCTTTGTGGTATATTTTGACATTTCTTATATTGGGATGGGTTGTGTATTGATGCAATAGGGATGAGTTATTACTTATGCTTCTCGCTAGTTATGGGCCCACGAGCTTAACTACCCCACGTATGACTTTGAGTTGGTAGTGGTGGTATTTGTGCTCAAAATATGGAGGCATTATTTGTAGTATGAGCATTATGATATTTATATAGGCCATCAGAGCTTACAATACATTATGACTAAGTGAGACCTTAGTTCCTTCTAGAGACAGTGGATAGAGTTATTGCTTGGATATGATATTATATTTTATACCATCTGGGCAAGGCAAACATGGTAGCGGATGCCTTGAGTTGGAAGGCAGTGAGTATAGGTAGCCTAGCACACTTGGCAACAGAGGAGCGACCGTTGGCTTTGGATATCACGTCCCTATCTAATAGGTTGGTCCATTGGATATTTCAGACTCCAGCTAGGTATTGGCCTTTATTGGAGCTCAATCTTCACTGATTGATCAAATTCGGGCCCAACAGTTTAAGGATGAGTCGTTAGTGGGTCTCTGAGATAGGGTGTTACACGGGATTGGGGGTCATGCTGCAGGTGATTTAAATGGGGTCTTTAGATTTGACGGTCAGTTGTGTGTTCCTAGAGCGGAGGATTTGATATACTTGATCCTGCAGGAGACATATGATTCTTGATATTCTATTCATTCCGATATAACTAAGATGTATCGATATTAGCATTACTAGTTGGGATTGTATAAAGAGGGATATTATAAAGTATGTGTTGCATTACCTTAGTTGCTAGTTGGTAAAGGTTGAGCACAAATGACCTAGTTGGACACTTTAACAGTTACACATTCTCGAGTGGAAGTTTGAACTTGTGACTATGGAAATTATTGTGGGTCTTTCTCATACTTTCTAAGGTTATGATAGTATTTCGGTAATAGTTGATCGGTTAACTATGTTTGCACACTTCCTTCTGGTTTGTTCTACCTTCAGTGCTGAGCGCTTAGCCCGTATTTACATCAGGAGATAGTCAGTCTGGTTGCAAGACGTGCCCATATCCATTATATCTGACTGAGGGTCATAGTTTACCTCTATTTTATGGATGGTTTTTCAGAGAGAGTTGGGCACCCGGGTTGATTTGAGCATAATATTTCACCCCAGACTGATAGCCAGTTCGAGTGCACTATACAGGTTCTAAAGAATATGTTGTGGGCTTATGTATTAGAGTTTGGGGGTCAGTGGGATCAATTTTTTCGATTAGATATATTAGGCTATAATAACAGCTATCATACTAGCATTCAGATTGCTCCGTTTGAAGCATTATATGGCTGAGAGTGTCTTACTCCAGTTGGATGGTTTGATTCTTTAGAGCCGAGTTTGTACAACTTAGATTGTTGCAAGATTTCCTAGCCAGGGTCCGGGTTATACAACATAGACTAAGGACAACTTAGAGTCGGCACCAACGTTATGACGACTGTAGATTTTGGTTCTTATAGTTTGATATCGGAGATCGAGTATTCCTAAGAGTGATGCCCTTGAAAGTGGTCATGCGTATTAGGAGATGGGGTAACTTTAGTCCTCGGTATATCGGGCCTTTTGAGATCTTGAGACAGGTTGGGCCAATTGCTTATGAGTTAGCCCTATGTCACGACCCGGATAGGGGCCTAGATGTGACATGGCGAAAGAGGACCCGAAGATCCTCGATCAAGCCATCATAGCATCATTTCACTCATCAT
>JBCEWC010012344.1:0-15928 GCA_038996855.1 Solanum aculeatissimum
TTCAATCTTGAGGAAGGTTTTGGATTAGGGTTCTTGAGAGAAAATGTGTCTAAGTATGGGAGAGGTATTTTGGAAAATGTTTTAGAGATGAGAATTGAATTAATGCTATATAGGAAATAAAATATGTCCTTGGAAAAACGGGTCCAACAGTTAGAAAGAAAAAAAAGGCTTATGAACAGTAAATTTGCTCTCTGGAAATTGTATTTCCTGCACGGATGGAGTTTACAAATATGGGCATAACCTCTTCGTCCGAACTCCAAATGAGGTGAAACGAAGTGCATTGGGTAGATAACACAAAGGGATTTCTATGGATATATTATAGGCCACCTAACTATTTATGTGCTAAGAGATATGATTCTCCAAAGTAGACCCTCGAAAAAGGCTTCACCTGGAAATTTCGGATTTTGATATGGTTGCTCTAAAATTTGGGTTAGACCCATTTCCCACTCAATTTGACCCCCTAAGCAAGAATATGAAGTAGGATTCTCGAAAAATAAAATGGATTTTTAGATATAGCTAAAACAAGTTTCTGGTAACTTCCGAAGCACAGTTTTAGGAACTTTTTGGGTCGTTTCATTCTCCGTCTTCGTAGACTTGTAGGCACGATTATGCCCCATTGACGAGTTCACACTCGACATTCGCGTACAAGACACTGCATTTGTGGAGCTACGCTAGGTGCCAGACCTAGGCTGACTTTCTACAACTTTAGGTGATTTCAAGCCCATTTGAGCGATCCTCCCTTCAATGATGGGCAATGCTTGGGCTCCAAAGTGCGGTCAAAATGGCCTAGGTTCATCCTTTTGCCATTTTTTATGGTTTTCCATCCAATTGTTCAACTCCAATCATCTTGAGACTTCCAAACCTATGCAAAAAAACTACCAAAGACTTGAAAATTGTGAGGGCTAGCAAAAACACAAATATAAAATTAAGAAGATATTCTAAAAATATAAAATACAAGAATATATTAAATATGAACAAAACTTGATTCACCATTCTTTTGTGTTTGCACTTTGAGGCGATGGATCCCCTCCCCAATTTCAAGATATCCTTCTGGTTGAGCACATGGGGATGATGAGAGACCATCAACATTTTCCACCAGTTTCTCCACTTTGAGGACTTGAATTGTCTACCCAACTTGTCATCAACTTTCCTTTTGGGTTCTTTGAGTAGACATGGGAGTGTCAAGAGGCCCTCTTCAAATTCAAATTCATATCTTACGACCTACAAGTAGGCAACACTCCCATCTTTGAGTAGACATGGGAGTGTCAAGAGGCCCTCTTCAAATTCAAATTCACATCTTATGACCTACAAGTAGGCAACACTCCCAACTTCAAATGAACTAGAGTTGCTATCAAGGATTCCCATCGCTTTTTCTTGCAACTCTAGTATCATTTCCTCAACCTTGGCCTCTTGAATGATTATTGGGCTTGGTGATATGCATAGGCCCCATATATCTTCTACTTCAAGTAGCTCTCCTTCTTCTTGAGACTCCAATGCATGGTTAATCACCATAGATTGGGGAGCCTCAATTACTTCATTGCTTAGCTTCAAGTCGACATCCAATACATTTATGTCCTATTCAAAATGGTCTAACTCAAAACCTCTAGCAACAAGAAAGCTCTTGAGATCAACCTTCATGTTGAGCAATTGGTTTATTTGAGATAATCCTTAACAAGTCTAAGAATCAAGTCCATGAACCAACTTTGACTTACAACACTCTCATCTCCATTCTCATTCTCAACATCAATTTGCTCACCACGAAGTGCAATACTCTGAAGGAGATAAAAGACGGCCTTACAATCATCAAGCAAGCGTTCATCACAATTAGCCATATAACAAAACAAAAAAGCAAAAAGAAGTACTTACTAATCAAATAATGTTTATTGCTCCTCGAAAATAGCATAATTTTTTATATCGCTAAAATCTACATCACTAAAGGATAAAGGACGATCACCATCAGTATATTTACCTAACTTTTGAGGTTGGGGTCGAACCCCATAGCGATCAATTTGTCGGCGGTTGAGTAGAGCAAGGACCTATGGCTACTAGATTCTTATTTGATAGGCGAGTACCAAGCTAGTTTTAACTAAGATGAGGGGACACTAAGATAACAACTACCCCTAAATAATTAAAAGCTAGGTAAGGATTGATCAAGCGAGGGAGAAAGGAATGGGGAATATGGGAATCAATCAAAATAGAAATGACTCATCACACTAAGCATCAAATAGACTATGTGGGTAGGCTAGGTTACTTGTAACCCAAATCATCTCTAATATTGGGTGTTTCACATGAATTTTCTAGGATATCACACGCAGACCACCAAGGACACTTGGCCTAAGAAGTCAAAGCAACACTCCTAATACCTTAGCCGTTGAGCCCCAATCGAGTTCTCAACATATAAACCCATGATGATCATGCAACCTTCCCTCCAACTACACATTCTCTTGCAATAATCAAAGATATAACATAGATTTAAGCTTGCGATCTCAAATCATAGGATAAATATGAAGGTAAGCATGAACCCATAAATCAATTCAATCAATCAAAGCAATTTGGAAGAAACCCTCTTGATTTTGTAGGTAAATCATCAACTAATAATGAAAGAAAGAGTAATAATCAAGACCCATAAACAAATAAATATATAATGCTCAATTAAATCTACAATTTAATCATTCAAAAACAAGGAAAGAAAGAGTGAGTGAAGAATTTTATAATGGCAGCTCACACTTTTCAATTTACTCAAGAAATTATAAAAAAAATCACTTTAAATACTCACCAAAAACTAAAAATCTACACTAAGGTGTGTTTCTCTCTTCAAAGTTGTATGAATTTTAATGAAGGAATGTCTAGGTATGAAGAACAAGGGTTGGGAGTGCATGTATATGACAATTGGGGCTAAAAATTATAAAATTCTGCAAGTTCCCTAATGTTGGTCGCCAAAGTACTTCATGTTCACGATGCCTTGATTGCGTTTACTAAGGTCAACCTACGTTTGACAATCTGTTTTCGCACCTAAGGATTCCATAATCGTGGATGTTGATCTCCCTTTTCTCTACCTATGCACCATTGTTGGGCAAGTTTGTGCCCTTTTGTGCTCCAATGCTCTGCGATCGCGGATCTGATGGCCGTGTTCACAAAGTGTAAATACTACTAGGTACACTTTGTGTAGTTTTAACACCTTTTGGTCTCTATTCAATACCATCTTCAATTCTTTCTAACAGACAAAATCCATACAAAATATACCTATAACATACACCATTTAAAGCATAATTAGCCTCAAGTTATGAAATAAACAATATAAATATAAGGATCCAAACTTTGGAAAACCATGTCGATGTGGTGTACACTGATTTTGAACTTATTTTGAGGGGTTAATGATCACTATGAGTCTCCCTTATGTAGCAATGTTCAAGAGGATTGCATTGGTTAAGTTTTTCTGAAGAACCATTGGAAGAGCCAACTTTAACTGGTCATACATCATAGCACAGGAGGAACTGGGTGGTGTATGATCTGTCAAATTGAAGCTCTTTGAGTTAACTTTCCAATGCATCCTATTTAACTTGATTCCAAGTTTGGATGGAGATGTTATGCTCATTTTTGTAAAGCTTCCTATGCAAGGATTGTACTTGGAATTTTGTCTAAGGCAGAGGACCAAGAGAAACCAAACAGGTGAAGTGTTTTGTGAAGGTCTCATCCTAAGCAATGTTTCTAAGTATAAGGTTAACGTTCCGAAACTTGGGTCACTTTGATGGAAGCCTTAATGGTCGGTGTGCTTGGAATCGGCTCATGTACCCTTCAGTGGAGTTGACCATGTTGGAAATTGTTTGGCTAAGGACAGTACCACGGACCACTGCATGGTCGGTAGCCCACCACACAACCCGTGGTGGTGGTCCTTCAGACCACCCTTGGCAACTTTTAAGGTTCCTTACATTTATGATTTAATTGTAATTTTATTGATTTTCTAACGTCATTTTAGACTTCCTAAGTCCTCCTAAACATATGAATTAGCCTATACACCTCTCTTCTATCATTCAAATTCATTCAATACTTAGAATATTCAAACACTCCCTCCTAAAGGCTCCCTTTCAAGTGTAACTCAAAGATTCAACTTGGAACTCAAAGAGGTCTTCTTCTTCAATAATGTTTCTCCGTAAAGCTTCTAGTCATCTAAGGTAAGTGGGATTGATTCATGGTCTACTTTCAACTATGAAGACCGAAAAACTTTTTACTATTCAATTTATGAATTTAAGCTTCTATTGATTAAGGACCTTTAAATTTGTTTATGATTTGATTAAATTAAATTATGGGCAGTGTTTAATTGTTGATTTTAAAGTGAATTATGCCCAATTATGATGAATTACATTGTTATTATAAAAGTTCAATTATGCATGTCCCTTTAAGTTTTAAATATATGCATAGGTAATGTTAATTGAGTTTCAATTGTTGATTTAAATTATGAATTTCATATGGATTCTTCCTATTATGAGTGTTAACCTATGAACTATAATTATCCATGTTATTTCATTATTATTCATGACATTTGCATACATGAGCATTGGATTTTTATGAAGTATTTTATGTGGGCTAAGTACCAATTATGTTTATGACTATAGTTCTCAAGTAAGTATGGATTATGACAAGAATATGATCACATAATGTCAGTGATATGGCTTTTTGAGCAATGATGAGTGTTTTTCACCAAATGTATATGTTTAAAGAAGCATAGAATTAAGGTTGGAGGCAGGGAGGGCTATCCCTAAGGGTCTCTACTCCTTTCTCATATTTATGTACTTAATGGAGCTATTCCTAAGCATAGAAGTATGACATGAAGTTTTATTTGCCATTTTAGCCAAAGTATGCACAAGTATGATTTTAAAGTATGATTTGGCTTTTAGCCCAACGATGCATGGTTATGTTTTTAAGTATTTATCCTTTTTTCAAAGGAATATATATATATATATATATATTTTGGTGGGATGAAGACATAGCATCGAGGATTTGAGGCGGGGAGGACTATCACCAAGGGTCCTTACTCCTTTCCATCAAACTATATTCCCAATATAGTTTCATGTTTATACCCCTTTTGGGAATGATTATGTATGGATCTACCTTTAGAAAGTAGGTCAACTCTTTATCCATTGTGGGGAAGATGATGAAGTTCCAAGTTATAACTCACTTGGTCTTATGTCATTTGAGGTCTTATCCCCATTATGTTTTATGACTAAGCATTCATGCATCATGGATTAAAGCATATTGTTATGATATCCTTTCTTATATACTTATTTCTATATATGTGCCCTTGTTATCTAACATCGACGTATAGGTTATTCATGTTCATTCGCATTGCATGCCCATATACATAGTACATGAAAATGTACTAACGCATACTATTTTGCCTACATGATCTAAACATGTAGGGACTAGAGACTATCATCTTCTACCTATTGATGGCTAGCTTGATTGACACAAAGTTTTTTATGGTGAGTCTTATCATCCAAGGAAAACCATCTTCTATCTACCTACTATGACTATGATATTTATATCTTTACTTTGAGGGAAAGCTTGGGACGTGTCTTGGCCTCCGACCTATACTAGACTAGAGACATTGGTGGACATCTTATAGTCTTTCATATGAATTATGCTATGTGTACCTTGAGATGTTATGACTAAGCTCTATGTATGGATGATATGACTATGTGATATGAGATGTTACGGAAAGTCCTAAGTCTGATGATATCCCCATAGCTTGAGTCTTCCTTACTTGTCCCTTAGTTTATGTGCTATGTGCTATGTGAATCCATGTTAATCCCTATCATTATGATATCCCCATAGCATGAATCATACTTACTTGCCCCGTAAAACTATATGCTTAATGTATATCTATACAGTTTTGAATTGATAATGTGTGAATGTATGTTATGAGACTTGTTTCGAGACTCTTGGATTCCCATTCGATGTGTCACTCCTAGTCCCCCTCCCTAGTTGTAAGAACAAAATCATAAGAAAAGAGAAAGAAATAAGTGTGAGTTACACACACATCACTAGGCATTTTGAGCATTCATGAAATATTGAGCTTATATCCATTATTTACGATTATGCATATTGTTTAATTATGGCCTATGTTCCTTGTTGCATTGCACCCTGCATACTTAGTACCTTCAAAGCACTAATGCATACTTTTTACCTACATGATCTAACCATGTAGGAACCAGAGCTCCTGTCCATCTTCTACCTACATGTGGCTAGACAATTTGGTTGAAGATTTTCTTTAGGTGAGTCCTCCACTTCGCGGACAAAAGACATTTTATTTTCATGCCTATTTATGACTTTTCTATTTTTAGGTACTTATCTTTTGACGGTGAGCCCGGGAGATGTCTAGGACCCCGTTCCATTCGTATTAGAGGTGTTGTTGTATATATGGATTTGTATGTTATAAGTCTGACTCTTATTATGTTTATATAATCATGGAAGACTTCCCTTAGTCCCTTATCCCTTCCTTATGCTTGTTGTATGTTGTTTATGAGATGGAAGTCCCATGTCCCTAATTGCCCCCATAGCCTGAGTCATACTTACCCACCCTTTAGACATTATTTGTTACGTGCTCATGATAATCATATTCCCAAAATCATCCCCATAGCTTGATTCAAAAGTCTTGATTCCCTTAGAAATTATGTGTTTGATTGTTTATTTATGCTTCCACAACAAAGGTTGTGCCATGTATTCTCAAGAGGCTTGTTTGGCGTACCTTCAGGTTCCCCATTTGTCGTGTTATGCTTAGTACCTAGGCTTGGATCATGATATAAACTTTGGAACCATAAACTCTAGAGGATTCATCTGCGCAAAGTCTCTCACGCTAGCAGGTGAGGTGGGTACATGAGGAGGAGGAACAACTTGTCCAGCTTGGTTGGTAACAGCCTAGACCAATATGACAAAAGTAGTCCAAAAATTAACATGAGTAACTGATTCTCCAATAGGCTCTTGAGGATCTTGGTCTTCATTAACGGGAGCCTATTTAAGCTGAGGTGCTCTCTTTTAAGTCATCGTCTAAAAAGCAATAAAGAACATTTATTAGATTTAGGAAACCTTACTAAACTTTCTATGGCATGACATGAATCATGAAGAACTAAGGCATTTCCTAAACTACCTTGTAGGCTCCTACTCATTGATGTTGTCTACTTCACACCAATGAATAATATGCTACTTGACATGGCATGTTGGGCTCCGAGGACTATTTCAAAACCTTAGTGCTCTGATAGATGTTTGTCACAACCCAAGTTTTGGGCCTAGCCATAACACAGTAAATGATATCCCCAAAGGAACATCAAACTAACCCCTTAACATACAATAGGGAATATAACGTAATCAATGAAGAATACATGAGTAGAATCATTACAAATCGTGTCTTATAACAAAGAAGAGGAAATAATGAAATATGAATATACAAGTCTAAAACTGAATCAAAATACATAGGTCGAACAAATGCCTCTAACTCATGACATAAGATGGGCGCTCAGACAGTTCATGGCTCACCTTGAACATAAAGATAAAGATGTCTCTAACACAAAAACATGATATGAAGTATAAAATAGAAGTCTTTTTCCTCAAAGCAAGAGGACTCACCCAATTTGGATTGTCAAAGTATCAGGATCTAGCCTAGAGGATGGATGATAGGATCACATACACCTGCATTGTGATACAATGCAAACATGTGCTAGTACTTTTGAATGTACTAAGTATGCAGGTACGCAATGAAAAGTAGTCATAGGGGAAGACCTACAAGGCATGATACATGAAGACATACATAATTCACAATGTAACAAGGGAAACTTATGCCTATTTTCATCAACATATGAAGTAAAGAGAAAGGTTTCTCCCAATCCTCATCAATACATAACGTGAACTAAAGGGAAATATTTCCCCAGTCCTCATCATTATATGAACATGAAGTAAAAGGAAAGGTTTCCCTATTCCTTATCATTACATAAACATGAAGTAAAGGGAATGGTTGCCCCAATCCTCATTATTATAAAAAGATGAATTAAAGTGAAAGGTGTCCCTGATAATGATCATTACATAAACTTGGTTCATACATGAAAGTACATACATACTCATACTTGAAGTTATATCGAAGTTATATCACGAACACAATCATGTAATTCATGTTCATGAAGAAATCCTTTTCATATCACCTTCAAAATATGCCATGATAATAATCAACTCATGTTGTTCTCCTTTTCATAGATTCATGCTCAATTCTATTCATGTACATCAATTTAAGTCCAAACCAAGATAATACTCATTGACCCATACTCAATCCATGCTCATATTCTAAGTACATTCATGTTCATAGTCAAATTCCCATTAAGAAGCCTAGTTCATGTATGATCATGTATTCGGGAATTAGGGGTTTACATGGGTATATTAAATTCAAGCTCAAACATGATAATAAGATGGAAAAATGAATAATCCAAGAAGAAATCAACATTTAGATCATAATGAAGATTACCCATACATGAATTCATAGTTCATAAGGACATGCATGATAAAATCTCATCATCAAAACCTTGTAAATCATTAGAATAATACTTGCTTCATGTTTAAATCATCATTAGAATATGACCCATAGCATAATTCTAACAATCTGATGTTCAAACATGAAAACTATACTTAGCTCTTGCACGAAAGTGAGTAAAATTGGATATTGAGGATTTAGACTCCATGGTGGAAAGGAAACAAAGGATGAAACCACACATACCTAGCTAGGGAAGAAGAAATTAAGGTGAAATTGGCTTAGTCTTGAAACCTAATGAGTCCATATTTTGGACTTCTTTTGGGCTTAAAAGTGAAGAAATATTATCCTCAATGTGCTATTGTGCCTTATATACTCATTCACCTTTGTGTTCTATGCCAGGAATGAGAATAAAAGTTCATGGAAGGGCAATACTCAACAACATAAGGCAAAAAAGCAATAATGCCTAAAAAGGCAATAAAAAGCGATATAACCAATTCATTCGATGGATTGTCGAAGTGCTACACATACTTCCTAAAGTTTCAGTGTTCAACCCCTCATGAGCGGAGTAGAAAGGTAATGCTTGTACAAGTTCAACGGATTTCCAAATAGGATCGGTGATGCATAGTGGCGTCGCTAAAAGTTATAGAGACCAAGAATTCCAGATGGTTCATTAAAAGGGGGTCAAGTGCATATTTGTCATACCTCTAAAGTGGCGATGGTCAACCTTAGCCGCGGAATGGTGAAAATTGTGTCTCAAATCAGAAAAATGTGCCCAAGAATAAATAGATTTTTTAGAGGACATTGTACATATTATACTAGACTTTCATATCATAATTGACATAGAGAGTACTAAGAACCTTCTTGAGGAGAAAAAATACATTCATTCTTAGGATGAAGTGTTTTGATTTTGAAGCTTGGGAAGAGGATTTTAAGGATTAGGAGAAGAAGTTCAAGCTTATTTCTTTGTACTTTCTCTTACCAACATCTATGTCTACAAATATTGGTATAAATTGTTTACTCTTAATCATGTCTAGCTAAAACCCCAATTGTTGGGGGGTGTACGAACATGGATGCTAGATTAATATTATGGGTCTAATTAAATTTGAATATTTTGTTGTTAATTTGAGTGAATTAATACTTATTTACATGTAGAACTTATAATCTTGAGGTTTCAAACTATGGGTTATCTTTATATCTTCTGTTATTGCATTAATTTGAATGATTGGAGTGGGCAATGGGTGTGATTACCTAGAATATTTTGAGGTTTTGATTGAATTATTTAATTTGGATTTAATGGCTAAAGTAGTAGAAGGTTTGCTGATAAATTGCTTAGGCCAGGCATCTTCTATAGTGATTTCACATGTAAAACTTTAATTAGTTCATATGAAACACTTCTATTATCTTATTCGAAGTAGTGGTTACAAGCATTTCTAGCTTACTCATGAATAATTAACTTATTCATTAGAGTATATAGACCCATATATTTAGATCTCCTCCCATGTTGACACATCCCTGACAATCTCTCTCAATTGTGTGCTTAAATGAAATTGCATAATTAATTTCTAGTTTTATGTTACTTGCAACCCCTCATTTTAACATTACAATTATCTAGTTCAAGTTGATACTTTCGTACTCAAATAACCATTCCATGTGGTTCGACCCGACTCATTGTTTGGTAAAATATGTGATGACTATCATAGTGCCTACTTAATAGCTTTGAGGTGCATTAAGGTGAGACATCAAAATGGTGTCATTTCTAGGGAACGATGTTTGTTCTTGTTAGAAGTGTTTTCTTGAACTTAGCTTTTGTAGCTTGAACTTTCTTACTTGTTTTTCTTTTCATTATTGTTGTTTAGGTTAGATTCTTATAAGTGAAGAAATGAGTGACGCTAGAAGTCTGAATGGTGATAACGTGAGGAATCTCAATGATTTCCATGATGTTAATTGGGACCAAACAGGCAGCACTAGAGCAATTAGACTACCCCTACTAGTGAGGAATGTTGTGTTCCATGTCACAAGTACAATTATTTAGTTTCTCCAATTAGAGGGATTATTTGGACGGATAGATTATAAAAACCCGCATGAGCACATTCGCAACTTTGTGGATGTTTTCTCACCATTCAGCTTCAGGTAAGTGACTTAAGAGGCTAACTATTTGAGACTACTTTTATTTTCCTTATCCAGAGAATTCGTGAGATGGTTGGGGGAACTACCATGTGATTCTATCACATCTTGGGAAGAATTGCTTGATGCATTCCTTGAATGGTTCTTTCCTCCCTCAAAGATGATGAAACTCTAGAGAAGTATTGAGAACTTTAAGGGGATTGAAGGTGAACTGTTGTATAAAACATGGTTGAGGTTCCGAAACTTTTTCTCCAATGTCCAAACGACTGTGTTCCATATTATCTACTTCTCCAATACTTCTATGTGAGTTAGGATACTGTACATAAAGGTATAGTTGATCAGTTGGTGAGGGATGGCATCATGAAAGAAATATTCTCCAAAGCCTCAAAGTTGTTCGATGATATGACTAAGATAAATAGATCTTTGTATACCTAAGACAACCTCATTTCCTCTACTCAAAGGGGACCATCCAAGGAAACGTTGACCAAAGATCACGAGAGAGATAAAAATATGGTCAAAATGCTAACTCAGTTGGTTTTCTTAACAAAACATATAATAGGTAGTGGCCGAAAAAGTGTGAATATGGTTGATAATTCTAGTAATGTACCTTTTGATGGTGTGCCTTATGATAGTGGTTATATTGAGGAGGTGCACTACATGGGAAATATGGTCATGGGTTCTTAGCAAGAATTTCCAAGGCCACCTGAGAATCAAGGTTAGAATAATGGTAATAATTGAAGAGATAGAGACTGGAAAGATCATTCTAGAGGATGGAGAGAAAGTGAAGATGAGAGAAATAGTTACATCCCACATCATGAGAGGATGAAACCCATTGAGCCGGTTGTGAATTGGGAAAGTATCTGAATCAAAAATATGCTTACAAAAATTCTTAACAAGGTGGATGCTTCAGATAATATGCTAAAAGAGATGAGGTCTGATATTTCCCAATTGAGCCAAATGGTGATGTCACACTCATCCTTTACCAAGTACTTGGAAAGGAAAATAGACAACATCTCAGACCATCTCAACCAGCATCCAAAGATGGCTTACCTAGTGACACGATGGCCAATCTTAAAGGTTATAATCAGTAGTTCTGTAACGACCCAAAAATTTTTGAACTTTCTACTAGTGGATCAGGGTCCGTTTTGAACTTGTTATGGTTGTGTAGTGATGATCATGAGTTCTATTCAAGTAGTCGTATTCAAAGGAATTGTGTTGGAAGAGTTTTATATGAAATCGTGTATGAGAACTGACTTTGAATGACTATATATCTTGGTATGAGGTGAACTGTGTGAAATATTCCCTATCCAAACAATACTCTTCGATTTATCTTCGCAACACAATTAGTGTTGCTCTATTCGTAGTTTAGATATGGAAGTTATGGCCATTACAGTGAGACTGCCTGTGTATAGAAGTGTTCTGGAAAAAGGGAAGCAGTTTGAGGCTATGAAAGTGCCTTATGGGAGGGACCAGGGGCCATGTGGAGGCTCACGACCCGTGAGAATCCTCATTAGAGTGATCCAGTAAGTCCCAGGGGAGTTGGACCAAGTGAAGCTCTATGGACAACTTCACGGTCCGTGTAATGCTTTACGGTCCGTGAGGGCTTCTGTGGGTTGGTCCAGAGAGTGGATATACCCCAAGGCCAGGACCCCGGACTAAGTGAGGCTCCACGGACCAGTGTACAGTCCGTGTGCAGCTTCAAGGACCGTGTGTCCTATCGTGAAGTGATCCAAAATGTCATCCAAGATTTTCAGCCAAGGCGTGAACAAAGTTATATCACACGGTAGGGTTCATGGTCCGTGAAGCACTACATGGACAGTGGGGATGCTTCCGTCAGTGACTTTTTCAGTTAATTGCTCCATTTTAACAATGGTTAATTGATAATTTTTAATTATTCCTAGGGTTGTTTTAGCATTTCTAAGTTCTCCTAAAACCCCTAAATTGAACCCTAATCCGCTTTAATTCATTTAAGCTCTCAAATCATCTCCCAAATTCTCTCAATTTTATCTCATCCACCATTGAATACCAAGCTTGAAATTTAGGGGAAAAAAGTCTTCATCAAAATCTTCTCAATCTTCTTGTTAAATTCAAGGTATGTAAGTTTGATTCATGGTTTCTCTTCCAACCATGAAGACCCAAAATCCTTTTCTCAATTTTTGATAAATTATGGTTTTCTTGAAATGGGTCTTTTGAATTAGGAATGATTTAATGCAACTGAAGTGTGGGCTGTTATTATTTAATGAATTTAAGATGAATTAAGCCCCTATTTAATAAATTACTTTTATTCAAGATGGTACAAGTATGCATGTCCCCTTACTATTTAAATTATGCATGGGTAATGTTAAATTGAGGTTTAATTGTTAATTTAACTATGAATTTCTCATGGATTCTTCTTGATTTGGATTTAAATTATGATTTTTAGTACCCATGCTATTCTCATTATCAATCATGGCATTTGCATACATGAACATGGATTTCAAGAAAGTTATGATGTGGGCTAAGTCCCAAATATTTTTATAACTATGATTTTGAACAAGTATGGGTTATGACAAAAATGTGATCACATAATGTCTATGATATGACTCTTTGAGAAACCATGGGTATTTTCACCAATATGATATGATATTACAAGTATGGAGCTACTCTTAAGCATGAAGTTTGACATGAAACTGTATTAGGCTTTTTAGCCCAATGAAGCATGATTATGAAATGTGTTTGACCTTTGATCAAGTATGCATAAAAGTAAAGCAAGTGATTTGGCCTTTAAGGCTAACTATGCATGTTTATGATGTCAAGTGTTCGTTCTATTTTAAAAGCATGTATATGTATATGTATATGTATTCTTGTGGGATGATGACTTAGTACCAAAAAGAATTGGAGTAGTAAGTGGGCTATCCCTAAGGGTCCCACGCCTCTCCCTCAACTATGTGCCAACATAGGTTATGCTACCAAAATGGAAGGCCCGTAAGGTATGCTATGATATGACATGACATGACATGTTATGTAAATCTTTTCGAAATGACCACGTCATAAGGAAGGTGGCCATCATACCAAAATGACCAAGTTGTAAGGTGTGGTGTAGATTACCTTTGGAAAGTAATCTTCTCCGATCCGATGGGAGGCCTCATCGGGCAAGTTCATGTTGTAGCTCATATGAGTTTGGTTGTCGATTATGGTCATATCCCCTATACTATAAGCATTATAGCATTTCATGCATCATGAATTTCATGGCATATTGGTATACTATCCTTTTCTATAGTCTTTTTCTATGTATGTGCCCTTGCCATCTAGTCGATCGTAGGCTCATGTTCATATGCATTGCATGCCCACATACTTAGTGCATTAGTATGTGCTAACCCATACTTTTTGTTTACATGTTATAACCATGTAGGGATCGAAGGTGACTTTCATCCTCTGCTAGACGGCTAATTGAGATTCTTCAAATTTTGCTTGTGGTGAGCCCTATACTCTAAGGGCAACACCCACTTTCATATACCTTGTCTTTACTTTATGTTCTTTTACTCTTGACTTGAGGGTGAGCTCGGATTATGTCGAGGCCCTGTCTTATCTTGTGCAGAGGCATTATTGGGCATATCAACTCTATTGAACATTTTGCTATGTGATTCATGTAATGATATGACTATCTATGTTAAGTGATGACATCTTATCTTATGCTTCCGTTTCTGCTTATGCTATTATGATATGGTTGGCTTGGGAATGTGCTTATGTGGAAAGTCCCTAACCCTGCTTGCCCCCGTAGCTTGAGTCGTACTTACCTTTCCCTTAGAACGTAATTGCTATGTGCTATGTGATTCACTAATAAAATAACTGTGAATACCAACCTCAAAAATACCGACCTCAGATGGAAGTCAGTAATTTCCGACTTCCGAAAGTCGGTATTGTTAAAAATATTTAAAAAAATTAAAAAATGTAAGAACATCGACTTCAGGAAGTCGGTTTTTAATGAAAAAAATGTGAAAAAATAACATATCGACCTCCAGAAGTCAAAACATTTCCCGGGAAAAATAAAATACCAAAAACACTGACTTTTTGTAGTCGGTATTGAGTTTAATAAATACATAATAATATTTTTTATATCAATTAAATATAAATAAATAAAAAGAAAACTATTTTTAATTAAACTGTCCTCCAGAGGACGGTTATGCGAAAAATATTTAAAAAATAAATAAAATATCGACTTCCAGATGTTGGTATATTCAAATTTTATATAATTAAATTAATTTTCATAGATTGTGACCACCAAAAGTCAGTATCTTTCTTTTTATTTAATTATTTTTAGTAATATTTACCTTTAATGGTCGATAATATATTAGCAAATGAATAATAAAATTTAATTTTATGTAAATTAAAAATATAAAAAATTAATAAAATAATTTTTTTAATTAAATTTAAATAAATTATCCTTTAAAGTCAATTTTATGTCAAATAAAAAATGAATTAATATAAAATACTGACCTCCAAAAGTCGGTATTCACATGATCAATTTTATTTTTATTTAATTTAATATGATACCGACTTCTGGAGGTCGGTATATGCCATATTATCTAATTATTTTTAATAAAATTGACAAACAGAGGTCAATTTTTAAAAATTATTACTATTAATCATTATGTTTCTACTTTGTATAGCATTAAATTTTACGCTTACAATTAATTCTTGTAAAAGTGGAACATCTTTTTATTATTTTATGAAAAAATTAAAATTCGCGAAATGCACAATAAATACCAATAATTCATATTCAAATATGAAATAATGTTGATATTAATTAGGAGATAACTAACTAACTAATTATATATATATATATATATATATGTGTGTGTGTGTGTGTGTCTGAACTTAAATGAATCTCTCATGTAGTACTGTCGTAGGCAAAAGACAAATGTTAATATCCATCGAAGATGTATGAAATACGTCAGGCGGTTATATATACTCGTCGAGTAGTGTCACAAACAAAGTTCTATATATTAATGGTTTGAGTATGAATTGCATTATTAATTAATGAAATTTAATTTTATTGATAAATTAAAATTTGTATTTAATTTTTTACAATATCGATCTCGACGCGATACTCATATAAATGTCGTAACGTACCAATTAAAATTTATATGTATAATTAATTACTCATCTAACCTTGAATATCTTGTCCCATTAAATGATATAGATATTAAAAATGATCTTGGCTACGCCGCTAATTAATTCAAGTATGAAATATGTTGATATAAGTAGGACGTAATAAATGTAAACTACTATTGCTATATTCGTTAACAAATC
>JBCEWC010012345.1:0-15926 GCA_038996855.1 Solanum aculeatissimum
TATTTCTGAGATTATTTTATCTAATTGGTACATATCTGTCTTAGTTTTATTTAGTTCTTTGTATATTTTATAGAGGTATTTTAATTCTTTTTTAATTTGTTTATAATTTTTAGTATTTTTATGGGGTCGTCTCATATTCCTAACATATTAATCCTATGCTCTGATCTTTTTCTGTCAATTATCATGGCCCTTGTGGCCGTTGGGCAGCCTTCGATGGAGGTTGTTCGACCACCGGAGTTGATAGCTTCTACAAGTACAAAAGGAAAATTGAGTTATGCAGCCTTATTGCAGCCTCAGGCTCCAAGACAAGTTCTCCTTCCCGTGAAGCCGATCACATATTTGCATGGAGAATCAAGGATATTTGGGAAGAGGAGGAGGTGACACAAATTATTGCTAATGAAAAATTAGTATATGAGGTGATAGGTAAATTTTTCTATGGGTGGCCGAATATACAAAATTTGAGGAGATTAATACCACAACAATGTGAATTGAAGGGGGATGTTAATATTGAACTTTTAAGCAATAGATATATTCTAATTAGAGCTCCAAGAATGGAAGATTATGTGCACTTATTATCCAAACTCATATTTTATATTGCGCATAAGAAATGGAATTACCCAATGAGAACTCTGAAGTAGGATCCTTTATTCGATTAAGAAGAAGAGACAACAATTACGGTAGCATGGATATCACTGCCTTCACTGCCTCCAAATTTTATTTGGAAAAGAAACTATCTTCTCAATTGCGGCGGCAGTTGGAAAACCCTTACAAGTGGACATGGAAACAACTAATAAAACTAGACCTAATTGTGCTTCGGTCAAAGTTGAAGTGGATTTGATGAGTGAATTACCAAAAAGGGTAAACGTGGGTATCAAGAAGAAAAGTGGAGAAATAGTGGAGAGCAAGAGGAACAACTCAAATAATGAGTGGATAGCAAGAAAGGGATAGAAATAAAAAAGAGGAAGTGACTGGAGAGCAAGAAAACAACTCAAATAATGAGTTACAAGATGACACAAGGATCAATGTACAATTAGAAGATGGCCTCAATGGGACCAAAGGAAAACCAGAGGATGAGGAGAATCAATCCACAACAAGAAAGAAAAATAGTGGTACAAGGGATAAAGAAGATAGGTTGGAGAAAAGGGAAGAAGAAGTCAATTCTGGAGACATATATACACATAATAAGGAGCAAGAACCTAGAAAGGAGAAGCAGAGTGAAGATCTGATTAGAAAAAAATAAATTTAATCAACAACAAGAAATAGAAGGGGTAGGAGATAAAGAGGATTCAGAGAAAGACATACAAATAAATATTAAAGAAATTTTTAGAAGTGGGGATCTCTCACCAAGACACATTAGATAAATGAAGCAAGATAAGAGGAGAGATAGACCTACAATCACAAAAAGTAGTCAAATACAAACAAGGAATAGCTCGGCTAAACCAACAAGTAGTAAATGATGGTGCATAATATTTTGTTCTGAAACATTAGATTAGTAAAATCTCAAAATGCTTTTGAAAGAGTAATTGATCTAAGAAGAAGACACCATTATTCTTATATAGCACTTTTTGAACCTTTTAAAGGGCCTCATAAAATAGAAGCTTACAAGAGAAAATAAAAATGGAGAATGCAGTTGTGAATTGTTTTGGTAAAATCTAGATTATTTTGAATGCTGACTGGAAAGGGGAAATTGTATCAGATACTATTCAGCAGATGCCATTAAAATTTATACACCAGACAAATAAAAAAGAATTCATAATTTCTGCAATTTATGCTAGATGTAGTGTTATCGAAAGATTAGAGTTATGGGATGATCTGGAGTGGGTTACAAATGGAATATCCATACCATAACTGGTAGGGGATGATTTTAATGTCATCCTGGAGGATATAGAGAAACTTGGGGGTTTACCAGTGACACAAATGGAGAGAACTGATTTTGCACAATGCATTAGTAACTGTGCTCTCACAAAACTTCCTTTTTCAGGGAGTTTGTATACATGGTGGAATGGAAGGATCGCAGATGACAGTATCTTCAAGAGGTTAGATAGAATCTTTGGTAATGATGTATTCTGGCAAGAATGTAATCAAAATGAAGTGCATCATTTGATTAGGAATGGATCAGACCATGCCTATAATGATCTCGAAGGTCATTTTTGATATTTTGACTTAATTAGCATTTTGTCCTTCCCAAAAGTTGCCTTGGACCGTATTTCGTCAAGTCTAGAAGTCGGATTTTGAAAATCTTGTAAAAGTTGAAGTTTTACAAAAGAAAGAGTTTTCAAAGGCTTAAAGTTGGAAATTTTGAGTTTTGAGGTCATTTGGAGTTTCGAGTGTCAGAATTTGATTTCGTTGATTCTATCAGTTTTAGAATATCGAATCTGATCTTGGAGAACTTGCAGAACTGAATTCGGAGTTAAAACGGAGATTTTAGACCCAAAGTTGTATTTCTAATTTATTTTGGAGAATAGGTTGACTTTGGTCAACATTCGGAGTTTGGGAGCTCGTGTCAAAATTTTGTCAGTTACAGTGGTTCTAGTCGATGGAACTAATGTTAAAAATGGCTTCGTTGTAATTTTTAGAGTTTTCATGAATATTTTGAGTTTTTAAGTCTGAAACTAGTTTAAATGATTTTTTTCGGGTTCGAGACCATGGGGGTTTCAAATTCGAATTATGACGGTCCTATTGAGTCTGAATCATCATTTATGGTATGTTTCCATGTTTGGTTTCTGTTTATGGGGTTCAGAACGGATTCTCGAGGGTCTAGTTCCTATTTTTGGTTGAGTTGAGTATTGTTGGTGCAACTGATATCTGGTGCCTCCCATTTGTGCTCCGCGTTCACAGGAGTGAGTCTGCGTTCATGGAGGTCTAGCATGGTTGACCTCCGCATTCGCAAAACCCCTCTCTGCGTTCAAAGAGGACGGTCATGGAAACCTCCGTATTTGTGGATCATGCCTCATGTTCGCGGAGGGTTGGGGAGTTTTAGGCTTCTTGCTCGTAGATCCTTTTCCGCATTTTCTGAGTACACCGATGCTTGAAACAATGTTGTCTTTTAAAATATGGGATTTAAGCCCTTTTCTTCATTTTTGACTTTCCAAGCTTCATTTTAATAGGGGATTTTCGAGATTTTCAAGAAAAGTGATTGGGTAACTATTTTCTAACGTATCTCATTGATTTTTATTGATTAATTCAGATTTTTAACTTCAAATTTTGGATTTTAATAGTGGAACTTGAGAATTTTTGGAATAGAGTTTCCTAAATTTGAATCGTTGATTTCTCCCTAATCTTAACTCCATTTTCAAAATTATTTTCACCATTGAATTCCTTATAATGTGGAGAATATTTTCATATATTAAATTTTAGATTATGGCTAAGTTTTTCAGTGTGAAATTTTTGACCATTTTACCCTTTTTCTCCGAATTAATTTATTTTAGTGTCATTAGATTCATTATGTGATTGTGATGCCATATTTAAATAGATTGTGATGATTCAGAATACTGAAAGAGGGGAAAGCAGTGATTTTGATGTGATTAGAGACTTTATTTGAGACAAGTGGAATTCTAACATTTTGTTAATTATGAATGAACCTTGTATGCTACTATGTGTATGAGATTGAGTATTTGAGGATAGAAATGTATCATTTTAGGCTTGAGCATGTCTCCTATTTGTATTTATTACATGTGATATGATGATATTTAGGAGCTTGATGTGCCATTTGTGATGAAAAGTCGAAGAAAAACAGTTTCAGCTAGTTTGTGTTAATAGATGATATTAAGACATTGATGATATTCAGACACTGATGATATTGCGATATTGATAATATTGGGACACTGTTGACATTGAGATATTGATGGTATTGAGATATTGAAATCATTATGATATTGATACTAAAATATAATCGGGACCATGCATCTTGCATCTATTATTATTTTTGTATTGATACTCGTGATGGCTATGGTCGAGATTTAAATAAGGTAACACGTGGTTGGTGGTAGAGGTCTCTACTAATCGATGTTAGCTGAGGGGTATGCCAGTGGTATTTAGGTCAGAGGTCTTTTCTGGACAGCTCCGTGGTCTCTTCCGGATGGGGTGAGCATGAACTGAGGTCATTGCCAATCATGTTCATAGATACATAGATAGATATGTCCCCCATGGGTTTCAACTGAGGCAGACAACCATATCTGATAAGCAAATGTGTATTTTGGGGATGATATGCATCACAATTATTTGACATTGCATTGCATTATATCTATCTCGTGGCATCCACTCTACCTCATATCATATTTGTTTGACATGGTTATATATAGGTTATGAGGTTGTGTACTTATTATATCCCTTATATTGATGTGAATGTTGGACTTATTTATACTTTTGTGTATTGAGATATTATACTAGTTTATAAATGTATCAATATTACTATAATCTCTACATTAAATTATGTCGGGACATTTCTGAGTACAGGTTTGTAGTTTGACGAATTGTTGTTGGGATTTAAAGAGTTACTTGTGTTCTTCACTGCTTTACTTTAGGTTAATTCCATTTTGCTGAGTACCCTGTTGTTTGGTGTTCACCCCTTGCTAAATTTTGGTAGGTGGTGAGCCCGGTCCATCCTGCTAGATTTCTATTCATTGGATCGAGTTTCAAGATCACTTGAGAGGTAGCTGCCTATATCATCAGTAGGCCTTTGAGGATCTCATTCTTTGTTTTTGGTTATATTTAAGGACTAGACATTATGATATATATATATATATATATATATTTCATTTGAGTATTTTATATTTAGAGGCTTGTACACGTGACACCAGTCCTTGGGATAGTTGTTGTTGTTTTCTTTCATTTATCTATATAGTTAGACTGCATTATCTTTTGGTTCATCTATGCTGATAAGTTATTGGGTTTGGGATGACTCGCCCTAGTGGGATAGGTGAGTGTCATCACACTCAGATTTTCGATCGTGATAATTTGGCATCAGAGCCTCAGGTTCATAGGTCTCACATGTGTATGAGCCTAGTCTAGTAGAGTCTTGAGGATCGTTGTGGAGACATTTGTTGCCTATCCTTGAGAGGCTACAAGGACTGTTAGGAAATTCTCTTTTGTTTCACTCTGATTCATTCGTGTGTGGTTTTTTTTAAGTGTTGAGTGTTCGTGTGTCCTTTGACAAATGACGAGGACCAGAGTTATCACTGCTTCAAGATAAAGAGAGGTCGCCCCTGATATTGCTATGGAGACCCTAGCAAGTGGTAGAGGTCGTGCTAGAGGATGATCTAAGGGTTGGGGTCGAGGAACTGCACCGGTGAAAAATTATGATCGGGTATCTCCCCCGAGCCAGCTTTGAAGCCTAGTCATGAGCAGGTTCCACATGAGTTTGCTACAACACCTCTACTTAAGGATACACTACAGAGAGTTTTAGGTGTGTTGGAGACTTTGGGACAGACTGGTAGCCCAGCTGACACTTCTTATACTTTACAAACTCAAGTTAGGGTTCATCCTTAGGATCAACAATAGGCCTCCGAGACCCAAGTTCAGCTGGAGCAGCCACTAGCAGCTCCGGTTATTGAAATTCCACCAGCAGCTGTATTGATTGATGATTAGAAGCAGAGGTATGAGAGATTCAAATTGGCCCCACTGTAGTTTCAGGGTGGGAAGATAGATGATGCACATGAGTTTTTGACCACTTGTAGAGAGTTACTAGAGACCGTGGGACTAGCAGATATATATGGTGTGAGATATGTTATCCTCTAGATCCGTGGGTCAGGTAGAGAGTGGTGGAGGACTTATTCAAGATCCCTTCCAGCTGGATATGCTCAGATGACTTAGGAGACGTTCTCTGATGCTTTCTATGATCGATTTATTCCTTGTAGCGTTTGGGAAGAGTGCCAATTGAGATTTGAGAGCTTGAGGAAGGGCACCATGACATTTTCAGAGTATGAAGTTCATTTCTGTCAGCTGGCTTATCATGCTACAATATACTTCCGACTCAGGGGGAGAAAGGTCATCGATTTGTGAGAGGATTGATTTATTCTATTAGACAGTCAATATTCTAGGTAGCCAGGGTTTATTCTATCAGACAATCAATATTCTGGGTAGCCAGGGAGAGGGCTTCCTTTTAGTCGGTGGTTAGTAATGCCAAGGAGGCAAAGAGTTTATATAGAGGGAGGAGTTTGGGGACCTCAAAAGGTCCGCACATAGGGATAATACTCAGGTGCCTCATCGGGGGGCATGTGGTATGGTCAGAGGAGGTAGTTTATTTCAGCATTGTTGGGTTCATTCAACCTTGCTAGCTTCAGAGAGAGGATGAGGTCCCCATGATTCCTATATGTTTAGGGTCATCTGGTTTCTAGTAGAGGCCTACAAGCCGAGAAGACTATAACATCCCTCTTGTTCTTCGCAGTAGTGGTCCACCCCTAGATCTTGTTTTGGGTGTGGATCTCCTGATCATTTGTTACATCAGTGTCATAGAAAGACTCATTATGGGCCCCACCATACATACTTCATCTCACCGGTTAGAGATCCAGCACCACCAGGCAGAGGTTCAACCTCACAAACTTGGGGTCATGGTAGAGGGCAGACGAATTGAGGTATATGTACTGGTAATAGGGGAGCAGGTGATATTTCCACTTAGTTAGGTGGTAGGGGGTCAGCTTCTTCGAGTGGAGGTCGAGGTGCTAATTGTTATGCTTTTCCATGCAGGCCCAAGGCTGAGGCCTTTGATGTTGTGATTACAGGTATTATTCCAGTTTGCCATCACCCTACATCTATATTATTTGATCCTGGCTCTAGTTATTCATATGTATCTACTTATTTCTCCTTGGGGTTTGAGTTGCCTTGTGTTCTATGTTTATGCCTATTCATGTTTCGACCCCAGTAGGAGAGCCCTTAGTAGAGGATCAGATGTACCAATCCTGTCTTGTCACTTTGGCAGGCTATGAGACTTGGGTAGATATGATTATACTATATATGATAGATTTTGATGTCATTCTAGGTATGGATTGACTATCTCTTTATCATGCTATTCTTGATTGTTATGCCAAGACCGTTACCTTAGTCATGCCAGGTAGACTGAGGATTGAGTGAACTGGTTTGAAGGGTTCCTATCCTAGTAAAGTGGTATCTTATATAATGGCCTAAAAGTTGATTGATCGTGGATGTTTGGCTTACTTAGATTTTATTTATGATACTGTTGTTGAGTCACCTTCTATGGAGTCCATTCTGGTGGTTTGTGAGTTCCCAGATGTGTTTTCTATTGATTTTCTAAAAGTTCCTCCTGATTGGGATATTGATTTTGCTATTGACCTTGAGCCGAGCACCAAACCCATTTCTATCACTTCTTATCGAATAGCTCCAGCTGAGTCGAAAGAGCTAAAGGAGAAGCTTCAGGATCTGTTGAGTAAGGGCTTTATTCGCCCCAGTGTTCATCTTGGGATGCCCCAGTGTTTTTCGTTAAAAAGAAAGATAGGTCTATGAGGATGTGTATTGATTATAGACAATTGAACAAAGTGATTATCAAGAACAAGTATCCTCTTCCTCACATTGGCTATCTGTTTGACCAACTTCAGGGAGTTGTATTATTTTATAAGGTTGACTTGAGGTCTGGGTACCACCAGCTCCGTATTCGGACATCAAATATTCCTAAGACAACGTTTCAGACCCGGTATGGCCATTATGAGTTTCTTGTTATGTCCTTTGGTTTGAATAATGCCCCTATAGCATTTATAGAGTTAATGAATGGGGTGTTCTGGCTGTATCTGAATTCGTTCGTGATTATATTCATCGATGATATTTTGGTCTATTCCAAGACCAAGGAGGACCATGTGAAACATTTAAGGATCATGCTCCAAAGGCTTAGGGAGGAGAAGTTGTATGTAAAATTCTCCAAGTGCGAGTTCTGGTTGAGTTTGGTAGCATTCCTGGGGCACGTGGTGTCCAAAGAGGGTATTCGAGTTGATCCGACAAAGGTTGAGGCCATTCAAAGTTGGACTAGGCCTACCTCAACTACAGAGATTTACATGTTTGTGGGCTTGGCGGGTTATTTTTGCCATTTTGTTCATGGTTTCTCCACTATTGTAGCTTCACTAACTAGACTTACTCAGAATAATGTGGTGTTCCATTGGTCCAATGAGTATGAGAAGAGCATCCAAAAGCTCATGGTATTGTTGACTTCAGCTCATATTTTGGCATTACCAGAGGAAGGTGTTGATTTCACAGTCTACTGAAATGCTTCGTGAGTGGAGCTAGGTTATGTGTTGATGCAGAAAGGGAAGGTTATTGCTTATGCTTCTAGACAGTTTAAGGTCCATGAGAAGAACTACGCCACCCATGATTTGGAGTTAGTTGTGGTTGTGTTCGTGTTAAAGTTATGACGTCATTACCTTTATGGAGTCCATTGTGAGATTTTTACTGACCATCGCAATCTTTAGTATATCTTTAGCCAGCGGGATCTAATCTAAGACAAAGAAGGTGGATTGATCTTCTAAAGAATTATGACTTGACTATTCTCTATCATCCTGAGAAGGCTAATGTGGTGGTCGATGCATTGAGTAGGAAGAATTCTAGCATGGAAAGCCTAGCAGCAATTCGAGTTGAGGAGCGACCGTTGGCTAGAGATGTTCAAAGGTTGGCTAATAGGTTAGTGAGGTTGTAGATTTTAGAGCAGGGTGGAGTGCTTACTTTCATTGAGGCTGGCTCATCTTTGATGGATCAGATTCATGAGAGGCAGTTTGAGGATGAGAAGTTGTGTATTATTTAGGATAAAGTGACTATAGGTGAAGCTAGGGAAGCAATGCTTGATTCTGATGGTATTTTGAGGATTGAGAGTCGTATATGTGCGCCTATGATTGGAGATTTGATCAGATTGATTCTGGAGGAAGCACATTGTGCTAGATATTCTATTCACCGGGAGGCAGCGAAGATGTATCATGACTTGGGACAAACATTATTGGTGTTCTTCTATGAAGAGAGACATAACTGAGTTTGTTGCCAAGTTCTTGACATGTCAATAGGTCAAGTGTGAAAACTTGCGGCAGATGGAGAGCTTCAGAAGATTCCCATTCTCGAGTGGAAGTGGGAATGCATTTCCATGGACATCATTGTTGGCTTACCTCCTACTGTTGGGGGTTTTGACTCTATTTGGGTAGTGGTGGATCGATTGCCCAAGTTTGTATACGTCATTCCCGTCAAAGTGTGGTATGCCACTGAGAGACTGACCTAGCTTTATATCAGTTAGATAGTAAGACTTTATAGGGTCCCGGTTTCTAACATATCGGATTGAGGCTCATTGTTTACTTTACACTTTTGGAGGGCCTTACATCATGGTTTAGGTACCCATTTGGATTTGAGTACAACATTTCACCCAGTCTGATGGCCAGTCCGAGAGGACCATTCAAGTACTAGAGGATATGCTTTGAGCCTGTGTTATTGATTTTAGAGCTAGATGGGATCAACATTTGGCCTTAGCGAAGTTTGCCTACAATAATAGTTATCATTCTAGCATTCAGATGGCTCATTTTGAGGCCTTGTATGACCGTAGATGCAAATCATCCATAGGTTGGTTTGATACCATATCGGTGGTGAGTATAGGTGTTGACATGTTGAAAGATGATCTTGAGCGGGTATGGTTGACCTAGGGTAGATTGATGACAACCCAGAGCCGCCAAAAGAGCTATGCCAATAGAAGGATTCAATTTTTGGAGTTTGTGATTGGGGATATGGTTTTGTTGAAAGTCTCTCCTTTGTTGGGTGTTATGAGGTTCGGGAAGAAAGGAAAGCTAAGTCCAAGGTTTATTGGTCCTTTTGAGATTTTTGATTGAGTGGGGGAGGTGACTTATAGACTTGCTTTGCCACTCAACTTGACTTTCGTCCATCTTGTTTTTCATGTTTCGATGTTACGGCATTACATCCCGAATGCGTCTCATGTGATTTCAATGGATTCTGTTGAATTGAGCCCTTATTTGACTTATGAGGAGCAACCAATGGCTATTTTGGATAGGCAGGTAAGGAAGTTGAGAACTAAGGAGATCGCTTGAGTGAAGGTCCAGTGGAGCCATAGGCCCGAGAGTGAGGCTACGTGGGAGATTGAGTGTGATATGTGAGCCCGGTACCCTCAGTTATTTGAGCCTTCAGATATGTCCCTTATCTCATGGTTGAGGATGAACATTATTTTTAGTAATGGATGATGTAATGACCTTGAAGGTCATTTTTGATATTTTTTACTTAATTACTATTTTGTCCTTCTCGAAAGTTGCCTTGGATCATATTTGGTCAAGTCTAAAAGTCAAATTTTGAAAATCTTATAAAAGTTAGAGTTTTTCAAAAGAAAGAGTTTTCAAAGGCTTAAAGTTAGAAATTTTGAGTTTTGAGGTCATTTCGAGTTTCGAGTGTTGAAATTCGATTCCATCAATTTTGGAATGCCAAATCTAGTCTAGGGGAACTTGCAAAACTGAATTTGGAGTTACAATGGAGATTTTAGGTCTAAAGTTGCATTTCTAGTTCATTTTGGAGCATAGGTTGACTTTGGTCAACATTTGGAGTTTGGGAGCTCGTGTCAAAATTCCGTCAGTTCCAGTTAATGGAACTAATTCTAGAAATGGCTTCGTTGCAATTTTTAGAGTTTTTGTGACTATTTTATGTTTTTGAGTCCGAAAATTTTTAAATGATCTTTGTCATGACCCAAGCCTAGGGCCTAGGCATAACACAACAAATGAGGAACCCGAAGGAACTCCAAACAAGCCTTTTAAGCATACATGACACATCCTTAGTTTTGCGGAAGCATAAATAAGCCAAAAACAAGTAACACATAATTTCTAAGGGAAGTAAAACTTTGGACTCACGCTATGGGGATGTCTTAGGGAAGAGGATTAGCATGGAGCACGTAGAAAATAAAGTCTAAGTGGCAGGTAAGTATGACTCACACTATGGGGATAAATAGGGACTTAGGACTTTCTTCACATCATCAACAATAAGCACCAACACTTAGAGGGAAATAGGGACTAAGGGAGTCTTCCATAATACATAAACATAATGAGGGTTGAGCTCATCAAATACATAATCATATCCATATCCAACAATACCTCTACTCATGAATGGAATGGGGTCCAAGACATCTCTCGGGCTCACCCTCAAATGAAAGTATCCAAAAATAGACAAGTCTTAACAAAAGCATGAAAGTAAAGTGGATGTTGTCCCCGGAATGGAGGACTCACCAAAAGCACTCTTCAAATGGACCAGCTAGCCATGTGAAGGAGGATAATGGATAGGAGCTCTGAACCCTACATGGTTAGATCATGTAAGCAAAAAGTATGTGTTAGTACTTTGAATGTACTAGTATGTGGGCATGCAATGCAACAAAGCATAAATCATATATTAGTGACAATATGATCATTTTAAATATTTCTCAAGCCATGTGATATAGGATAATACATATGGAAAGTAAGGAATGTACATTTAATGAGTTTCATGATAAAATACTTAAACTTGAAATAATAAGGAACATAGATCATTAGACATAAGAAAAATTGTAATACCTTTTAGGAACAACAAAGCATCTATTTTAAGGGAAGGACCATTTTACTATAAGTGAATCAATAATAATCATAAGGAGAATATCATGCATACTTCAAAAGAGAGAGTCATATACCTTTACGAGTAACACCATTAGTAATATCAAGGAGCCATGAACATATGTGAGGACATCATTTGAGTTTATAAAACGACGAGTTAAATGAATTCAAAACACCATTCGTGGTAATAAACATATTTAGACATAATAAGAAAGATCCATCACAAGAGGACATTTGGGGACATAAGGGGAACATGAGCATATATAATAAAATAATATATCAAGAGTGACATATAGCATAAGTTTAAGGAATTCATAAAACATAGTGAGAGAGACCGTAATCAACATAAACCATGTGAGCTAATCCATGGAGTCCCAATATTTCCCCGACACCAAAAGAAAGGGGGAAGTCACTTTGCCAAGGTGAACCTCCTAATGCCTAAGTGGATCCATTAAGACTTATGTGAACCAGGTACTCGCCTCTAGATCTTCGACTCGGGTACTCGCCTCAAGCCCTCAGACTCGGGTACTCGCCTCAAGCCCTCAGACTTAGGTACTCGCCTCAAGCCCTTATCTTTAGGGTACTCACTTATTAAGGATTTGGGTAATCACCTCTAACCCCTTTACCTAGGGCGACACGTAGTTTTGGGACTTGGGTATTCGCCTCTAGTCTACTCGGTGCTAGGTAGTTTTCTCCCAAGAGTAGAAGATCATAATTCATAGAATCATATCATTAAAATCATTCCAAGTCATGTGGGAGGGTGATTTATCCAATCCCCAACCCCTTAATATCACATAGTCAAAGTCGTGGGATAGCTCCTTAATCGTACGTTGGATGGGAGATTCTCTACCATCAAATATTCATTCTTTAATTAGATGGAAGATCCTATACCATCAAACATTCATTTATAAATTGAATGGGAGATCCTCTACCATCAAACATTCATTCATAAATTGGATGGGAGATCCTCTACCATCAAACATTCATTCATAAATTGGATGGGAGATCCTCTACCATCAAACATTCATTTATTGGGGATTGTTCATAAACCAATCATATATATAGAACATCTCATAAGCCTTCATCCCTCATTAAAACATCATTTAACAATCTTTCATAAACTTTATAAGGAGTCTTTAACATTCATAATAATCATGAACTTACAATCATGTGATAAAACCTTTTTCATTATACATGGGGCATTTCATCATATAGCCTTAATTTTAAAACTTGGTGGATTTATGCATCAAAACTTAAATCATGAAATTCAAGAGTATAGAACATGAACGAAGTAAACATGATCAATTGGAAACCATTCAAACAATCCACTATCATTATAGTAAATTCCTAGTTAGGTCATCATGAAATTCACCTAAAGAAATTCATATTCTTTCATAAACTTTCATAGCATATAATTGAACCCTCATTATTTAGAAATCATACTTCAAAACATATGGTGAGGACCATCAATTTAAACCATTCTTAACAACCCATCATAATTATACATGAAAATATGAAATTCACCTTATACAATCATTCACTTTATAGTATCTCATGTTATCACAACATTCATAGCTTGAAATATAATAAAATACCTCATAGGAGAAAAACCCTTGAAAGGAAATCATGCAACTCAACTAATTATATGATAATTCTTAACATATCTCATGCATAAATGGAGTAAAAGAAGTACCCATAAGAAATCCTCCACTAATCTTAAAGAAATTTGTAAAAAAGATTTTGGGGACTCCATGGGTGGAAGGACCTATGGATGAAAGACCTACATACCTCAAATTCTTGAGATAGATAGAGGGAGCTTGATGAGACTTGGAGGACTTTACTTGGGTTCTTCAATTCCAACAAGAATTCTTGGAAATCTTGAGATTTGTTGGAGTATTTGGAAAGATTAGAGAGGGTTTTTGAGAGAGTTTTTGTGAGTTAGGTCTTGAAAAATGACTGAAAATGAGGGATTCTCTTCTATATAGATATTGAGTTATTACCCAATTGCCCTCAAGTGAATTAGAAAATTTTTGGAAATTTTTGACTTATAAGTCCGCGATGCGGACTTGTTATAGTTTAGGGTATTTTTGTATGAAGTTTAATTGTTCTTCCCCATTTTAGGCTAGGAATGAATTTAGGCCAAGTTTATACTACTGGGCGACAGGTCCGCGACACGTACTGGTCACAAACTTTTCTGGATAAGCTCTAAATCACCTAAAAATTTATTTTTGGCTATGGGTCATCTAAAAATCTAATACCACTCCTTTCCTACACTATGTCGCCCCCTGAATAAGAATATGAAGTTGGATTTGCAAAATCATGCATGGATTTTGAGATATTCAAGAAATACTATAGGGTATTTTTTCAAGGCGTGGGAGAGGTGTTATAATCTTTCTTGGGTTCGAGACCATGGGGGTTCTGAATTCAAATTCTAATGGTTCTATTGAGTCTGGATCATCATTTTTTGTAGGGTTCTATGATTGGTTTGTGTTCACGGGGTTCCGAACGAATTCCCGAGGATCCAATTTTTATTTGAGTTGAGTATTGTTGGTGCAACTGATATCTGGTGCCTCCCATTTGTACTCTGCATTCGCGGGAGTGGGTCTACGTTCGTGGAGGTCTAGCTTGGTTGACCTTCGCATTTGCGGAATACTCTCTACGTTCATGGAAGACACATGAGAACCTCCGCGTTCGCAGATTGAGCCCCGCGTTCGTGGAGGGTTGGGGAGTTTAAGGCTTTGGGTTCGCAGATCCTTTTCCACGTTCGCGGAGTACACTAATGCCTGAAAGAATATTGTCTTTTAAAATACGGGATTTAAGCCCTTTTCTCCATTTTTTACTTTCCAAGCTTCATTTTAAGAGGGGAGTTTCAAGGTTTTCAAGGAAAAGTGATTGGGTAACTATTTTCTAACCTATCTCATTGATTTTCATTGATTAATTCATGTTTTTACTTCTCATTTTAGGTTTTAATAGTGGAACTTGAGGATTTTCGAAATAGAGTTTTCTAAACTTTAATAGTTGATTTCTCCCTCATCTTAACTCCATTTTTGAAATCATTTTCACCATTGAGTTCCTTATTACATGGAGAAAATTTTCATGTAATAATTTTTAGATTTCGGCTATAGTTTCTGGCATGTGATTTTTTTACCATTTTACCCTTTTTTCTCTGAATTAATTAATTTTAGCTTCATTAGATTCTTTATGTGATCGGGATACCATATTTTAATAGATTGTGGTAATTTAGAATACTAAAAGAGGGGAAATCAGTGATTTCAACGTGATTAGAGACTTTAATTGAGACAAGTGGACTTCTAACTTTTTGTTAAGTATGAATGAACCTTGTATGCTTCTATGTGTATGAGATTGAGTATTTGGAGATAGAAATATATCATTGTAGGCTTGATCACATCTCTTCTTTATATTGATTACTTGTGATATGATGATATTTAGGAGCTTGATGTGCCATTTGTGATGAAAAGTCGAAGGGAAATGGTTTTTGGCTAGTTTGTGTTAATAGATGATATTGAGACATTGATGATATTGAGACACTGATGATATTGAGACATTGATGATATTGAGACATTGATGATATTAAGACACTATTGGCATTAAGATATAGATGGTATTGAGATATTGAAATCATTATGATGTTGATACTAGAATATAATCTGGACCATGCATCTTGCATCTATTATTATTTGTGCATTTATATTCGTGATGGCTACGACCGAGATTTGAGTAAGGTAACATGTGGTTGGTGGCTAAGGTCTCTAGTGGTCGATGTTAGCTGAGGTTTCTATCTATGATATTTGGGTTCGAGGTCTTTTTTTGATAGGTCCGAGGTTTTTTTTCGGAGGGGGTGAGCATGAACCGAGGTTATTATCGATCATGTTCACAGATACATGGACAAATATGTCCCCTATGAGTTTCAACTGAGGCACACAACCATATCTGATCAACGGATGTGTATTCTAAAACAAACATGCATAATGATTATTTGACATTTGCTTAGCATTATATCCATCTCATGGCATCCACTCCACCTTATATCATATTTGTTTAACATAGTTTTATATGGGTTATGAGGTTGTGTACTTATTATTCCCTGATATTGATGTGAGTGTTTGACTTATTTATACTTGTGTATTGAGATATTATACTAGTTGATAAATATATCTATATTACTGTGATCTCTACATTATATTGTGTTAGAACTTTTCTGAGTGCAGGCTTGTAGTTCGGTGGATTATGGTTGGGATGTAAGGATTTACTTGTGTTCTTCATTGCTTTACTTTAGGTTAATTCCATTTCGCTGAACCTTTAAGGATTCCATTCTATCTTTTTGGTTCTATTTGAGGACTAGACATTATGATATAT
>JBCEWC010012346.1:0-15925 GCA_038996855.1 Solanum aculeatissimum
CACAATGATCTATTTAAACCAAGACTTTATTATAATAATATAAATAGTCTTTACAAGGGATTCAAAAATACTACAATTCAAGTACATGGTTGATAGTATATCCCAACAATATAAATAATGAAGAGTACTAACTAACTATGGTAACTAGGTAATCAAATCTCTATAAATCAGCTAGACTGCCATATATACAATATTGCAATCTGTAAAGATTATGTAACAATAAGGTTGATCTATCTTTTTCATTTGGAATCTGATTGGACAGGATTATCTTTAACACTCCCTCGCAAGATTGAGGATCCATTCAAGAGACCAATCTTGGACCTATTGAGTTGAAACAGATTATTGGACAAAGGCTTTGTAAGAAGGTCAGCAACCTGATCCTTTGAAGAGATGTGAGATATTCAACGAGCATCTTTTTGAACCAAATCTCTAACAAAATAGATGTCAATTTCAAGATGCTTCATTTTGGAGTGAAGAACAGGATTTTGACATACGTATATGGTAGAGATATTATCATAGTATATTGTGGGAGGTGTAACTGAATAACCAGGTTCCTAAAGAAGAGATTTAACCTATTGAACCTTGATAGCTATTGCAGCAACGACTCTATATTCAGCTTCAGTAGACGATCTAGCAACTGTCGTCTGCTTTTCGAAACTCCACCTAATTGGAATATGACCAAAATATAAAAAGAACCCAAAACTTGATGTTCTATCTGATGGATCACCGACCCAATCACATCAGAGAAAGCATCAAACTTTAAAGGAGATCGTGGACTAATATGGAGACCAAAATCAATGGCAGATTTTAGATATCTTAGCAGACGCTTAAGAGCCAACCAATGATGATGATTAGGACAATGCATGAACTGGGAGAGTTTGTTGACAGTAAAACAAATATCAGGCCTCATAAGATTTAGATATTGCAAACTTCCAACCAGCTGATGATAACAGGTGGGTCCAAAGACTTCTTTGATACACCGTGACTTGAATAAAGAATGTGCAGTAGTAATTGGGGTAGACACTTCTTTCGCACCCTCCATGTTTACATGCTGAAGAATCCTTCTAACATAATGATATTGAGAAAGAAAGATGCCTTTTGAGGTTTTAAGAACATCAACACCAAGAAATAGAGACAACTCATGGGGATCCTTTAATGAGAACTGGGCTCCAAGGGCTTGAATAAATTGGTTGATGAAGGATGAATTGTTACTTGTAAAAATGAGATCATCAACATACACTAAGAAATAATAGCATGTGGTACCTTGACGATATATGAAAAGAGAGTGATCACTTTGTGATTGTCAAAAGCCAAACTTCAAGGTAAATGATCGTAGCGCTTGGTACCAGGCCCTTGGGGCTTGCTTGAGTCCGTAAAGAAACTTGAATAATTTACAGACATGGTGTTGTTTGGCTGGATCAGTGAATCCTAGTGGCTATTTCATGAACACATGTTCTTCTAATAGACCATGTAAGAAGGCATCATTCACATCCAATTGAATTAGAGGCTAGGAATATGTAATAGCTAGAGTGAGAACCACATGAATTGTTACCGTCTTAACCACTGGGTTGAATGTCTCACCAAAATCAATTCCAGGTCGCTAGTTGTATCCCTTTGCAACCAACCGAGCCTTTTTAAAGTGAACCATTTGTATTCCTTTTGACTCTAAAAATCCACTTACAACCAATGATATTGTGCTGAGAATCTGGAGGGACAAGAATCCAAGTACCATTTTTGATTAATGCATTGACTTCATCAGGCATGGCCGAGCGCCACTCAAGATGTGCCAGAGCTTGTCTAATTGTTGCTGGTTCTAGTACATCTGGTAAGGGATATTTGGTGACATGGTGAACAGATTTAGGTTTGTAAATGTTATTTTGGAATGAGTGACCATTGGATGAGTGTTTGGCAGTGAAGACGAAAGAATGTTATTTTGTGTTGGAGGAGAAGGATTGGTGCTCATAGCTGGAGGAGAAGGATCAATGTTCTCCATTGAAGGAGAAGAATCACAAGGTAATGACAGTTGTTCAACGGAAGGATTGGGAGACGAGGATGGAGTAGGAAAGGAATTAGACTGGAATGGAATTATGGTATGAAAAAGATTCGGTAGAAGAAATTTGTATTGGACTGGGAATCTGAAGGATGAGTTTGATAGGGAAAAATATTTTCAAGAAAGACCACATGACGAGAGGTAATGTACCTCTTCGACATAAGATATATGCACTCTGAGCATGGGATAGATTTGAGATCGAATTTGGACTGGGTATAAGGATGAGGACAAGGATAACAAAGGCAACCAAAGACACGCAAAAATTGATAATTGGGAGAATGGTTAAACAGTTTTTGATAGGGAGAAGAAAATTGAAGAAGTGGTGTGGGAAGACGATTAATGAGGTAAGTGGCTGTTTTGAATGCAAAAGACCAAAAGCAAGAATGCAGTGAAGCTGTTTGTAGTAACGTAAGGCCAGTTTCAACTAGGTGACGATGGTGACATTCTGCGACCCCATTGTATTGTGGAGTGTGAGGTGGTGTTTGCAGATGATTTATTCCACAAGACTGAAAATATTTTTTGAGTGCAACATATTCTCCACCCCCGCCAGTGTAAATTGATTTTATCTTGACATTAGATGTATTTTCGACAAATTTTTTAAATGGTGGAAAAATGGAATACACATCTGATTTAGCCTTTAAAGGAAAGAACTAGATAAATTTTATGTGATGGTCTACAAAGATGATGTAATAACGAAACCCATCAATTGATTGCATAGGGGCAGGACCCCATAAATCAGAATAGAATAGCTCAAGAGGTCTACTAGTTAGAGAAGAAACACCAAAAGTCTGACAATGAATTTTATTGCATTGGTAAGGATTACAAAAGGATGATTTAACAGAAGATGTTGGTAACTGAAACTTGGACAAAATGAAATTAAAGATCCTAGCATTGGGATGGCCAAGACGTTGATGCCACGACTCTAATGAAAGCCAAATACTGAAGGAGACAGGTTTATTTGAAACTGCAAGGGACAAAATCTTGTACAAAGATTGATCAAGTGGGCCTTTGAACTGAATCTCCCCTGTGAATCGATTCTTCACAAGAAAATAGTTAGAAAAGAACTCAATTGACACATGGTTAGAAGTACAGAATTGTGATACAGCTGTGAGGTTGGTTTTAGCAAGGGAATACATAAAACATTAGAAAGATGGAACATTTGGCCGGGAGAGAAATGGTACCAGAACTAACATGTGAGATAGACAAACCTGAGCCATCAGTTTGGTGCAGTTTGTCACGACCATCATATGGTGAATGAACAGATAGGTTGCTCAAGTCATTGGTGATAGGATGGGATGCACCACTATCTAACAACCATTGCTGATCAGATCTAGAATTCACATTAGTGTAGTGTGATTGAGGATTTCGTGAAATCTAGTCCCTAAAATAGGCACGCTCTCAATAACACTATTTGACATGATGCCCATATTTGTCACAACATTGACATTGGACTTTGGCTTGAGATCCAATGCTGCGAAGATGTTGTTCTGGCGCAGAATTTTGAGACTTATATGATGAGAAGTTTGCTGGAACACCAACGTTTTTCGTATTGAAAGTACTGATTTGTCTTCCCTGAATTACCTTGTTTTTGCTAATAATATGGAGATCTAGTATTTATACCTTTGCAGACATGATTTGTTGTGACCGGAGGGTGTCAAATGTGGGATCTGTTTGTTTCAAATACAATTCATGAGCTAGTATCCTGGCTTGGAGTTCATCAAATGATATAATAGTATTTCTAGTATGAATAGCAGCAACAATATCTCGAAATTCAGATCCAACACCACTAAGAACGTGAACCACAAGATCTACATCAGTAACAGGGCCTCCACACAAAGAGAGTTCTTCAGCAATTGATTTGATCAATTGAAGAAATTTAGCGACTGGTTGTGAATCTCTCTTTGCTTTGGATAATTTGTCACGCAAGGATAAAATTCGCGTAGCTGATTTGTTTGCAAATGCCATTTGCAACTTGATCCATGCCTTCCTGGAGGTTTTGGCATCTGCGGTGGTGTTCATTACTGAAAAGGATATAGAAGCAATAATGGCTGCCAAGATTATCCTGATAGTCCCAAAATTCATACTCAGGATTAGAGACTTGTTGACGATCTTTTTCCATGGTGGTTGCATGTGTCTTGTTCGCACCAGTGACATAACCCGTAGGATTGTGACCGTGGAGTAAAGGAGTAATTTGGACTCTCCAAGTAGGGTAGTTTTGAGAGTTAAGTTTAATTTCAAAGGAAGTTGAGAGCCATTGATAAAAATCAAGATTTTTCCAGAAAAGTGAGTAAGATTATTTGTGCTAGAGGAAGCCAAGAGAAAGAAAGGGGGAAAGAGATTATTGAGAAGCAATTTGGATAACTGCTCTAATACCATAAAGAGTTTTAGAATAGAATAGTTTTTCTCATTTATTGTCCAAAGAATATAGTGATATAAATAATGAAGAGTACTAACTATGTTAACTAGGTAATCAAATCTCTATAAATTAGCTAGACTATCATATATATAATATTTCATGTCTGTAAAGATTTTGTAACAATAAGGTTGATCTATCTTTTTTTATTTAGAATCAGATTGGATAGGATTATCCTTAACAAGAACAACAACGATGGCAATGTAAGGCAAAAATCATGGTGGAGTCTAGTAACTGCCAGTATATGGTGGACAGTATTTTAGGAAAGGAACAATAGGAATTTTTAAGATAAGCACAAGCCTTTTTGGAAAGTTAGATAACTGTGTTCATTTATTTTATTTTTGGTGTAAAGAAAGACGGGTAGGGAATACAAAATCTTTGGTAGATATGCTAGGACTCTGGTAGTCTGTAAAATAGGCTTGCACTGCCTTAGTGTAGTTGTAAATGAAATGTTACGAGTTTCAAACAATTTTTTTAATGGTATTACAAACTCCAAGATCAACTATAAAACGCAGGGTAGCTCACGGCACACTGGTTTTGCCGCATAGCACTGAGTTTATGATTTTTGAAGGAGAAAAATGTGGTAGATAATTTGAGTAGGGGGATATTCTTTTGGTTCATTTTTTGTGTAAAGAGAGAAAGGAGAGAATGCAAAAATCATGTTTTGCTATGTTAGGTACTTTCAAGTATGAGAACGATTCAGGTTTATCTTTTTGTTGTAATTTTGGTTTTGCACTGCCTTAGTTCTTCTTATTTAAAACTTGTTACCATTTTTTGGGGGGTGGGGGAAGAAGTAGCAGAAGAGTTCCACGATAATTATGATTCCTAAATTTTCAATTTCTATCCATAACAAGTAAATATGGAACTCATACTAATAACTCTAAATTTTGAATAGCCTAGATTTTACTACAACACTCTACTAAAATCTGGAATTGTTAGCTTCAACTATCATGGAAGCAGGAGTTCAAGCTTCACAAGGTCAATGTGTACAAAGTGCCTTAGAAGAGTGAAAACAACAATTTTTGGGGGGTTGAGCATCGGTGATTATGCATTTAAAATTTCCAAATGGTCTTCAACTACGAGTTTCTTAGCTTAGAGTGTCATGGTAGTACAACAACTTCTTTTGTATCTTTTAGTGGCTACCGTTGTATCTAAGTGACAATTCCTTGCGCAGAGCGAGGTAAGTGTTTTGGAAACCACACTACTTGAAAACATGATTAAAGTAGTGGGTCAAGGTACCGGAAAACTCAACAACAGACTAGTGTTGTTCTTTGCTATTAAATAGATATCAGAAGGAAGTTTGTACGACAGAATGGAAGGTATTTCTTACATGATTTATGTTGTCTAAGCTTCATGAATGTT
Organism: Solanum aculeatissimum; assembly: GCA_038996855.1. NCBI lineage: Eukaryota > Viridiplantae > Streptophyta > Magnoliopsida > Solanales > Solanaceae > Solanum > Solanum aculeatissimum. Next base: position 5,826 of record JBCEWC010012346.1, read on the forward strand.
TATTTTCTTACATATTGCATTTTCTTTACTCCAGATTTAAATTTGAGTCAGATCAAGAAAGTCTTGAAGGGAATAGCATATGTGTTGCATTTGTTGTACACAAGCATATGCGGTTGTGTGGTTGATCTCAAACCGCAAAACATCTTATTAGACGAGGTCATGAATTTCCTAGATTGTTTTTATATAAGTGATTTATTTATGTCAATAAAATGGTTATGTTTTTTTGGCAGTATGATAACCCAGTACTGTGCGACTTCGGGTCATTTGCCTATTCAGGGGATGCTCTTGGTGGAAATTTTTCGGGGATGCCACTTTGCTATGATTTCTCATGTGATATGTGACCTAAACATCCTTTTTTTTCCCCCATAGCCTTAACACATCAATCGTCAAGTACCGTATTTAATATAAATATGGTCTATGTTACACCACTGCATGGTGGTTCTTACACATGGTTAAGGAGCAGAGATAGCCATTGTGCTTCTGAATTAGACCATTTTGTATTCCCTATTATTTAGGACATGCAGGAGGCCTTCACTTATTTTATGTCCTTTTATTTTACCAGAAGCAACCCATGGTCAAGAATATTTGCCTATGGAGTCATTATGTTCCAGCTACTCAGTGATGAAGCTCATGAAATGCCAGATAGCACAAGTTTAGCCTAAAAAATAAGTGGATATGTTGATGAAGACAAGGATCTGGGGACATTAATCAAGCCTCATCTACAAAATGAAGCACATGTTGCCACAAAGTTGCTTCATAAAGGGGTGGAGTGCCTCGATAGAGATGATATCCTTCGCCCCTTTGCATCGGATATATTAGACAAATTTGAAGACATGATAAAAATATTTTCTAGGAAATTAGGAGTCAACCATTCCAATTGGCAGAGAAAGTTGCTTCATACAGGGGTGAAGTGCGTCACTATGTAGACAGCCAATCATTCTAATAAATTGGCAAAGAAAGTTGCACAACACTGTAAGCATTTGATATGGTTAGATACCCATTAAATGGATTTGTATTTCTACACACTACGTTCTGTTTTTCGAAACTTTTTCTAGTACTGTGTTCCAACTGTAAAATAACCCTGAGTCCCTGACTGTTCAAGCAAAACTAGACCATGTTTAGCCAGCCACATATTATCATATAACCCATGCCAACTCATCTAACATTAATTGATTGATGTTCTTAAGTTGACCCTAGATTTATTTATGGGTAATAAGTGAATTGTACCGACAGAATGGGTACAACCTATGTTTTGTTTACCAAGTATTAAAAGAGAATAACAACTTCAAACATCCTGTTTCATTTGGGCAACAGTCCAAAAGCAGAATGCTTCACCTCAAACCACTCAAGAAAATTAATCCATACTATAAAAGAAAAAACTAGCATAACTTACAAAATATATCCTTCACATAAGCAACTCTGACAGAAAATCAAACACAACAGTTGTCTATAAAAATAACAAACATAAAAATACCTTGAAATATCACCTGAGACACTCGTTAATGTAAACTTTGATGCTTCTTGTGAGGACCATAGTCATTCATAGCACCTCAAGTCTGTTAGTACTTCTTGCTATAAAATATTGGGGCTTGGGACCAAATGGTAATACAAGGACATCTATTTTTCTCCAAATGATATGATGCTCAAGTGGTTGAAATCTAATTCCGAACTTGTTTTGTGGGTCCAGAACGTCGCATTGCAATCATCCATAAATTCGAACAACTTGCGAATTATTAAGATGTTCACTGGACAGCGTAAGAGCATGGATAATCACATTTATTTTGTGGTCGGTTTTAAATCTTATTACAGCATGAGATCTACCAACACAGCAGATTCATGGTTTGAGCGAACAGAGGAGCAGGAAATTCATTATTAAGTGTATCTCTGAATAGGAAGAACTTGGAATGGATCATCCAGAACCTGAGAGAAGCGGCAAAGTTTAAGAGGCAAATGGAGAGAGAAGCTAGAAAAGAAGATCAGTAGGTTCATTAACCACTCAAACGACCCTGAAAAACTCTTTATTCTAACACTCAATAGAACCAGGTTCTTGAGTTAATACCAGTTGGATTTGGACAGATACAAACATCGGAAGAAGACACGATATATAGTGGAAAAATTCCTTGCTTAAAAGGAGAAACAACCTCTATCTACAACTCGTAGGATTTCAACTTCACTATTTCAAAAAGAGCAATGTCAAACTTACAACTCTTGCAACTCTCAACTCAAGCTCACTTCTCACACATAGATCACAAGTGATCAAAACACACTCACACATTTCTCAACAAAAAAACCTCACTTACAGTGATTTTCACTCGACAATTATTTTAAGAAGATTACCTAACTCTAGATCTTCTATATATGTTCAAGTGTCTGATGCATTTGCTACTAGATCTCCCTTTCTTCAGATTGCGAAAGCTATTCTTCTAGGTTTTTGTTTTCCTTTTATACTTATGCCTAGAAGAGTCCTTCTCAAAGACTCCTTCGCCGGTGGCACCTTCGACTTTCCTTCTAGGAGTCTTAGTTTGATTCAGCTTCCTTATAGATGAGTCATTTTCCTTATATGATCCCTTTTCCTTTTATTTCTTCTCTTCCTGGTGTTGTGTCCTGAACCTAGTTCCGTTTGACATCATCAAAACTATACAAAAGACCCTGTAAGAGACTAACAAATTCTCCTTTTTGATCATGGCAAACCTATGATGTCCGTTGTCTTTTCCTCCTCATGGTCCCTCTGTGATATACTTGTGATGTACCTTTAGCATACTATTCTTCCCCCTTTTGATATCACAAAAAGAAAACAAAGTAAGTACGAACAAGGAAGATCCTAAGTAGTGACACAAAAACACAACAAACATCCTTAAATTGCAAAACACAATAGAACTAAGGATATTAGCCATCCAAGCATAGTAAGCACAAAGAGCCAAAACATGCATAGAATTATCAGAAAGCAAACTGGGCTTGCACCATGCTGAAATATCTCCATCCAAATCAAAATATACACAACCAAAAAAAAATTGTTTGGAGTTACCACCAAGAGAACCAATATTAAAGAACCAAGAAAAGAGAAGCTAGAGGGGGCTAAGGGGCAGATAGGGAGGGATGAGAGCCTATCATCTTCAACAGTACATCCACATGAGCATTGTGATCCTGTTGCTGCCTTAGGAGTTGGTCCTTCAGCTTGGGAATCTGTCAGCTACTCTTTCAACTCATCCACCTGATCTGAAGACACTCCTGTGCATCCTTGGTAGCCTATAGGTTCAATATCATCTGCGAAATAGGTCTTGCAACCTTTGTAGGAGTAGGAGTTGCAGTAGGACCGGAAGGGAGGCAGTCACATTCCATCACAATGGCTCTGTCGATCATGTCCTTCTTTGTGAGGTCCCTACCCGCACTTAGAGGAACCTGATATGTCTTGAAGGTGAGATTCAAAAGATTCCCAAAGGCCAGCTGATGAGAGCCTAGCAGGGGATTGATGACTCCAGCCATATGACGAATGATCAAGGACGGCCAGTCAATAGGTTCCTCAAGGTACAGTGCATTAGCAAGCCCCATGTCCCTATATGTTACCTCATGGTGATGTTCTCCCCTAGGAAAAACCCCTTTCTGCACCACCTCAAACAACATCTCCAGAAATAGGGGCATCTCTCCTTTCAGGACCTTGCGAGGCTCATCAGACACCCGCCCCTGTGTGAACTTGGATGTAAGGACGCAGTCCTCTTCCTTTCATCAGACATACTTGACTAACCCTACTGAAAGAATGTTCAATATTTCCCTTAGCTTCACTTTATTGAACATAATTTCCACACCTTTCACCCTTGAAGTTGCCACACTCCCTTCCAAAATAGGGAAGTTTACATAGAACTCTACCACCTCTGGTTTGTGAACCACCAGATCAATATCAACAAATAAATGCAACCACCCTTGTGTCACCAACTTGGTGTGTAACTGCCATACAAAGGGAAAGTCCTTGACCTCCAGGTGAATAAATTGCCCTCGCAAAACAGCCTTGGACCCAAAATACATATTCTTCCCCATAGTTAGAATTTTTTCCAGGTGTTTATTCATTCTAGGGAGAGCAGGGGGAGGAGTAGTAGAAACAGGTTTAGAGGGACCCTCAAGAGATGTGTCTAGGAGAACAGGAGATGAGGAGGTCAGAAGAGACTTAGCATAGTGATCCTGCTTCTAACTAGACTCAACAATATTAGGCGTGAAAACTCTCTATTTGCTGCATGTTAGTAGGCCACAAGCATGAGGGGTCGTAGTCCTCTTGACAGAGATCACTTTCTTTGGCATCTGAAGGACACCACATTGCATGTGCGCCAGAGGGATATCATCCTATGAGTCAGAGAATACGATGGGAATAGGTGATTGAGGGGGGAGCAAGGTAATCAATAGTATCGAGGATGAAGGGAGTTGTAGTATGTGGGGGAGGAAGGGTTTGGTGGGTTTGATAGTGATAAAGGTGGGTTTTTTAGGGAATAAGGTGGTATGGGTTTGTCGGTTAAACAACAACGTGGGAAAGGCAATGGCACTACACTCTAATAGGGTTTAGACATCCCAATCAGAGAGTGTGGTGGTGAGAGTGGCAAGTCAGGGGAAGGCGATGGAGAGAATAGTGGTTGAGTCTGTGAGACTGGTGGAGGAAAGGACTATAGACGATTGGAGGATGGGGGTGGTGAAGGTGTTTGGGAAACCGACAAGGGTGGAAGGGATTGGTAATAGTTAGAGGATGGGGATGAGGGTTGTTCCCCCTGAGTCGATGCACGGGGAGGTGAGGGTACAGTTACTTCAGAGTCAATATTAGAGTTAGAGTAGAAGACTAGGCATGCCATTCTTTCTGGCGTAATAGGGTTTTAGGAAAGCAAAAGAAGTGAGGAGAGAGGTTATGGTATGAACGAGGGAGGGGGTTGGTTTTAAATTGTAAAGATTGGGAGATGAAGAGGTAGTTGTGAATGATGAAGGGCGAATGATTGAAGGGATGTTCGTGACGACGGCTGGCACATTGAACCAGTGGTTGAGATTTCAAGAGGTATGTTTAGTGTTTGAGTTAGTGAGCTTCCTGCAAAAAATTAACTAGGGCTATAACATGGTACACGAAGAAGGACCAGGTTCTCTTGATGGTGACCATACAACTATCTTAGTAGTATGTGAGCACATCAACAAGGATTAGATATAAAAGGGTATAGGCATACCAGGAAATGACTGATTTATACTACTTGTTCTTGACACTTTTGCATCGCCATGGTAGTAGAAACTAAGGTTAATATCAGTAGTTGCTTGTAAGGGCTTCCATCTAAGGTTTGTAGTCAAAGATAAAATCCAACTTATGTTGTATAGAACTTTAAGTTAAATGAAATGGTGAGGGGAAAGCATATGAATCATGAGCCCTTTATCAGTCCAAGATGAAGGTGATTGTTCTCAAAGTGTTCTCATCCCAATGCCTTAGTGAATATGTCATCTAGTTGATCTTTAGTCTTGTAGAAGGTCATAATAATATACCCCCTTTCAATATTATCTCGTAGGAAATGATGACGTACGTCAATATGCTTGGTTTGCTTATGATGCACCGGGTTCTTGGCCATGTTCATAGTAGTAGTAGTATCACATTTTATTGGTATGCATTCAACCTTTACGCCAAAGTCATAAAGTTGTTGGTTAATCCATATATTTGAGCACAACATGAGGCTGTTGCAACGTGCTCAACTTCAGTAGTGGATAGAACCACTAAGTTTTGCTTTTTAGTAGCCCATGAAACAAGACATGGACCCAAGAAGTGAGCCATTCCTAAAGTACTTTTTTTATCAACTAGGTACCCAACATAGTCAGTATCTGTGAAGCTTTAACAATTTGGCCCAACACGGTGAAGAATTGTCCGCTCTTGGGTTGTAACGACCTGGCTGTGACATGTAGTTTCTAGTAAACTAATTAAGGTCATATGTGATGTTTGTTAATGTTAATTTCTTTCCAAGGAAGTGGATGCATAGGAATAAAGGGCTGGAAAAATTTGAAGGTTGAGGCGCTGCATTGTGTTGTGTCCTCTTCCTTCCCTCGTGTATATAAATTATATATATTTTCTCTTATATTTTGACAATTAATGATAGTAATACGTAATTAGATTTGTAATGTTTTGAGGAACTAATACCTAACCCTAGGCTTGATATTTAGAACTTCATTATAGATTCGATGTTAGTTTTAAAACTTTATTGTTATTATTGATTCGATTAGATTGTGGTGCTACAAATTTTATTTAGAAGGGGAAGTCTCAAGTGCTTGATTGATTGTGACTTTGGCTAAGGCAAGTGAATTTCTCAACCTTTGTTAAGTATATAGAATCTCATGCTTCCTTGTGTGAGATATTGAGCATAATTTTGAAAGATTTATTGAGTTAATGTTGACATTGTATCAAGACTATATTGTTATGAATTATGCATTGTACTAAAATTGGTCATATACTTATTATTGTGTAAATATGCCTATTTGCATTAATTATTATGACAAGTATTATATGAACTGAGAAAGAATAAGAATAAAAGAAGAGGTACCATTTTGAAGGATGTGTCGCACGTCGCAACAAATACTATAATTTGAGGGTCGTGTCGCATGTTGCGATGGATACTGTAATTTGAGGGTCGTGTCACACGCTGCAATGGATGCATGGACTAAAAGTCCCCCAAGGGTCCTGGACTGAGAGGCAGCGGGTGTGTGTCACTAAGCTAGATATGCATCATTATACGTAACTTATTCTATTGCATTGCATTACACATTTTTATCACTTATGAACTTGTGATTGCCTTTTTGTGAAGCTTATGATGGATGCACTTAATCCCTTGTGTTGTTGATTTATAATTATTAGTGTGATATTATTTAGTTATATGATATGTAAATTGTGAACTATTAGATTGGGTTAGTTTTTATGTTGGTTGTAGTTATGAAGGTTCGATTGGAGCGTCAGGAGTACCCATGTTTTATATTATTTGATTTTGTATTTAGTAGTTCACTTTTTGGGTACTGTGTGTTTGGTACTCACCATTTGCTACTATATTTTTGTAGGTTACGAGCTCGGATCTTCGTAATATCCTCTATTCTTCCTTGTCTGAGGCTTCTTGTGGAGATTGTGTGAGGTAGTTGTTTGTCATCCCAGCGGACTTCTCACTCCTATTTATAATTTTATTTTACTTTAGAGATAATATCATTTGAGACTGTATTTTTTTTTCAAATCTATTATAATAAATCAAGAGGCTTGTGCACATGACAACTAGGTTTTGGGAATTTTTAATTAAATTGACTTATTATCCGCAGTTAAACCTTTATTTTTATTATTTCTTTTGCACTTTATCATTATAATTGGATTTTTGGCGAACTTGTCTTTGTGGGGATAAGATGAGTGTCATCATGCCCATTTTTGGGTTGTAACAGAAGCCCACCAGTTCAAATGAAGACCCGGCGGGATACCAAAGAACCAGGTCCATGGTGCCTTTGAGATATTTCAGAACCCATTTTATTGCCTTCATATGAGACTCCTTTTGTTTTGATTGGAAACGCACATACATTCCTATACTGAACACTATGTTAGGCCTGCTGGTTGTGAGACATAGTAGTTATCCAATCATCCCTCTATACTTGGTCTCTTGTACACTTGTTCACACTTCATTTGTATCTATCTTGGTAGTTGTTTCCATGGGAGTATCACTGACCTTTGAGTCCTACATGTTGAACTTGGTGAGTAGCTCCTTGATGTACTTTTGTTGGTGGATGGACGTTCCCTCAGGAGTCTGATTAATTTGAAGTCCTAACAAAAGCTCTAGCTCGCCCATCATATTTATTTCAAACTCACTACCCATCAGTGTAGCATCTTAGCTCCTAGTTTCTTGTCAGTCTCCCCAAAGATAATGTCATTAACATACACTTGAATGGTGAGCACGTGTAGTTCCTTTTTCTTGAGAAACAGTGTATTGTCAATATTGCCTCTGACATACTCATGACTTAAAAGAAAGTTGGATAATTAATCATACCACGCTCTAGGCGCCTGCTTTAACCCATGCATTGCTTTGTCTAGTTTGTACACAAACTTTGGATGATCATGATCTTCGAACCTAGGAAGCTTCTTTGCATACACTTCTTCTTGCAAGTATCCATTTAGAAAGGCACTTTTCACATCCATCTGGTATAGTTTGAATTCTATGTGAGCAACGAACACAATTAGCATTTTTATGGCCTCTACGCAACTGGAGTGAAGGTTTCATCATAGTCAATTCCTTCTTCTTGATTGTTGCCTTAAACCACTAGTCTTGCTTTATTTTTGGTCACAACACCTTGTTAGTCCAACTTATTTTTGAATACCCACTTGGTGTCTATGCTGGTGTGGTGTTGAGGAGGAGGTATCAAGTGCCATAGTGGTGGCCTTGTTTGAGAGGCTCCTTCTTGTGTAGTAGGTGGTGTTTCCATGATCCTTTTCCAGGTGTTAGCCATCAGTTGAAAAGACCTGCTCTAATACCAATTGAAAACTTTCTACCCTAACACTCAATACAACCTAGTTCTTGAGTTAATATCAGTTTGATTTAGATAGACACAAACACCAGAAGAACAACTCATAGGATTTCAACAACTTCGCTACTTCAAAAGAGCATTGTAAAAGTTACAACTCTTGCAACTCTCAACTCAAGCTTACTTCTCACTCTACCGATCACAAGTGATCAAAACACACTTAGAAGTTTCTCAAAAATAAACCTTGCGTACAATGATTATCACTCAACAATTATTCTAAGGAGATTACGTTAGAACATACAAGAAAATCAAACTCTAGATCTTCCATGTTTGTTCAAGTGTTGATGCCTTTGCTGCTAGATCGCCTTTTCTTCAGATTGCAAAAGCTACTTTTCTAGGGTTTTTGTTTTCCTTTTATACTTACACCTAGAAGAGTCCTTCTGAAAGACTCATTCGTGGGTGGAACCTTCGACATTCCTTCTAGGAGTCTTAGTTTGATTCAACTTCCTTATAGACGAGTTCTTTTTCTTATATGATTCCTTCTCCTTTTGTTTTGTTTTCCTGGTGTTGTGTCCTGAATTTGGTTCTATTTGATATCATCAAAACTATACAAAAGATGCTGTAAAAATCTAAAAAACCCATTTAATGAAAGAGAATCTAGAATATAGATAGAGGTTCCTTATGTAGACGCGGTTAGAAATCCCAGATTTTCTAACAAGAAAGTGGCTAGCGGACAGTCTTCAAAGGAGTGAGATGTTACTCACATAAAAAAAGAGTTGGATTCTCCTCAAAAGGAGGTGTTCAGTAGGTTCTTGGTTGGTTTGTTCTCTGATGTTGGGCCAAAAATACATATTTTTAGTCATTATTTACCTTATATTTAATACTTTTATTTATCCATTTTGAGCATAAATTTTATGGATTGTGCTAAATGGTGTATTTTATTTGTAAAATTAATTTGGCGCGAATATGATGAAATTTGAAGCTCAAACGAATTAAAAAGGAAAGATTACATAAGGAAAATCAAGCAGACAACTTAATGAATTAAAGTGAATATAATAATATATATTATTATATACGTATAAAAGGCTTGAAGAATTGCAATTTAATTGTAATTGAAAAAGGCTGCCACGTGGCAGCAAGGAATTGTTAAGCGGCAGCAACACGCGCAAGAAGGAGTCCAATTTCCTTCCGGATTTGGGTTTCCCAATTTGTTTTTGACTCAATTATTTTATTTTGGGATTTTTCCTACACCTATAAATATTTCATAAAATTAGGTTGGAAAAAGGGTAAAAAATGCCTTTGTATTATTAGAAAGGATCAAAAATGCCCTTCGTTTATATTTTGGGTCATTTATACCCTTCTGTTTTCGCCAAAAATGACTTTCGAGAAAAAATCAATTAGTTTCAAAGAAAAATCAATTTTTTTCTCAAAAAATAAAAGAAAAGAGTCGCCACTTAAATTTTTTAGAGGAAAAATTAAGAAAACCGTTAAAAAATGATTTTAAAAGATTAAAACAGAAAACACTTTTGAAAATCCCAAAATAATGAGTTCGGGTTCATATTTCCATTTCAAGAAGGTTTTACGCACTTGAAATGGCCGCTAACGTGCGGTTATCCGAC